>JARJDR010018360.1:0-10639 GCA_030264135.1 Myllaena sp. GC000078 | reverse complement strand
TCTTCTTCTTCGGCTTCTTCTTCGCTCTCTGCATCGCAACTCAACTCTTCCATCATCAATTTATGCTTTTTATACCTCAACTCATTCGTGAAATAAAATTCTTTAAATTGTTTTCTCTCCCTTGCCCTATATTTCTGAATCGTGTTTTCTTTTGTATACCAATTCTTTGATTGGCTACTTCCGTTAGAAGTGTTCGTTGTAATTTCATTGAAGACCATGTCTAAAGGGGCGCTTTCCAACGAACGATACTGTGAATTGAGTGATATTACGTTACTTAAGTTAATTGCAGCAATTCAATACTTATATCAATTATGGACTTATATATTTTTTATAATCTTGTTATTGATGGTGAAATGTCGTGTAAAGAAGACAATAAAAACAATAACTGGTTGAATTCTGGTTGATGCCCACTGGCAAACATCGTGGCGCACACCTGCGACAACCGGTGCATGCGTAAATTGCTTTATGCGAAGAACCTTGTGCATTTGCGACGAAATATTAACTGAGATTGTCATGCAAATTAGCACGTGATTAATAATTATTGTCCTCGGAGGGCAATCACAAGGCAGACAAACCATGAACAGCCTGAATAAATTTACAGCATAATATTTTATTTATAATAAAAATATATTATTAACACAAACCAAGCACCGCAAAGAGTATATACATTGATCAATTATCAAATATTAATACGTATGATAAATATTGTCTTAAAGTCTTTAGATATAGTCAATAGAAATAAATTTAGGAATAAATATTAAATCACTAGAAATCGGTAGTTTTACATTTGTATCTTCTCCATCATACTCTCAACGTTCTCGATGAACACGTCCAGGTACTCCTCCTTCTTGGAGTCGTTTTCCTCGAGCATGTTTGCCGTCTTCCGGATCTCATTCCACGCATAATCCACATCCTCGGCGCGCGTGCTGAAGTTCACCACAAAACGTATCACATACTTATCGTGAAAGTGGCATGGCGTGAGCATAATCTTTTTCTCCTCGTTCAGCTGCGTGCGTAGCTCCTCTGTCTTGTAATTACCCGCTTTGAGCGCAAAGATCACCAAGCCAAGCCCCGATGGGTACACCTGAAACCGTTGGTCGGCGCGCATCAGCTCCTCCATGTATTTGGCGAGCATCACATGCCTCCGTACATGCTCTCGCACACCCTCAACGCCGAAACTCTTCAGCACCATCCACACCTTCAACGCCTTGAAGCGACGACCGGTACCAATCTGCAGGTGGATGAAATCAGCCGCTTTACCGTAATGCTTGTGTTTGAGATACAGCCGATCCACATTGATGGCGCTCGCAAGGACTTGTGTGTCCTTCAGCCAATAAGCAACAGTGTCATACGACATCAGGAACCATTTATGCAGGCCCACAGCAAACGAGCTCGCGTAGTGTAGACCATTAGCAATGTATCGCAATTCAGGGCACACTAGCGCGGCGCCAGCGTACGCCGCATCGACATGCATCCAAATATCATACTCCTTGCAAATAGCGCCAAGGGTTTGCAAATCATCACAGGAACACGTTGAGGTGGCACCGAGCGTCGCCACTAGGTAGCAGGGAAGCAGACCCATGCGCAAGTCTTCTTCGATGGCGCCGCGAAACGTTTCGGAAGTGACACGACCCTCTTGATCGCACGGTAGCTGTCGGGTGGGCAATTGCGCGATGAGCCCAACCCGTTCGACGGATGAGTGCGCCTGGATGGATGTGTAGATTACCAGCTTGCTGGCGATCTCATCGTCGCTCAATTCCGGCCGGAGTTGCTGGTATTTCTTGATGGTTTGATTACGCGCCGCCAGCAATGAAAGAAGAGTGGCTTCGGTTGATGTGTTTTGAAACACACCCCCGCCGGGGCCCTCTGAGCAGTTGAGAAATTCCTTGGGGAGGTTCATCATCTGCCCTAGCCAGTTGAGCACGACCGTCTCGAGTTCGTTCATCGCTGGGGATGTTTCCCAGTTGATGCCCACATTGTTGATGCCAGCGATGAGCAACTCGGCGGTGATCGATGCCAGGCAGTTGCCTGCTGGGAAGTAGGCGTGGAAATGGGGTGATGCCCAATGAGTGACGCCCGGCATGATTTTCTCATGGAACTCTTGGAAGATTGCCTCAAAGCTTACACCCTCAGTGGGGCATTCATCTTCGGTGATCTTCTCCAAATATCCAGGGTTTACACTAGGCAGGACTTTCCTATCAAGTGATTTAGTTAATTTTGAACCAAGTTTAAGATGTCCATCAATACTTACTCATTCGCACAGTTCTCTCGGTAGTTGACGATGAAGTTGGAGACTTTTTTCACCGACTGCAGAAATTCTGATTTATCCATTTTGTTTTCAAGCTACGAAAGTACCTGTAACAGTAGGTAGAAGAAAGTGATGGTTAGCTAGGTGGGTGGATACAATTTATATAAAAACGTTGACAAAAGCAAACTAGCAATAATTTTGTTCGCGCATGTTTTAACGGCATGTTATGATTTGTTTTGATTTACTGCTATTGTATAAAAAATATTTCTCACTGTTGTACGTCATTTGGATTCGTGCAACTAGAATATGGGTTTACCTTTTACCCGGCTTTGCAACAATGTTGTTTTCGGAAATATTTTTTGCGTGGATTTCAAGTAATTCCACCGACTTCAAATTAAACTAAATAAATTATAACTAGGTAAATGAGTAGAGCTAGAGATGACTACTGACCACAACGCCACACGACGACATTGTTTTATACTCGCATTAAGTCGATATTTAACGATTGCAATGGTACGTCATAAGCATTATATTTTATTGCGTGCACATGTGCGAATTAAAGGCGAAATAAAATTTCGGTGATTACAGATAGTGCCGTAATTCGCATTTCTTTTCAATGCCAAAGAATGTCGTTACGTTACTGGAGTACCTGAAATGCAAACGTATGCTAATTAGGTGTGGAATTTGTAATGCGACACGTTTGTAACCCCAACGGCGTTATTTTTATTTTGGTAGTTCATCAACGAATTTACATATACTTGAGTGGCTTAGTGTTTCGATCTTTATCTTAATTCTTTTTGGATAACAAACTTTGTGCGTTTGACGGACATAACTAATTTTTAAACGATGTGCTGGACGATTGACAGTTTGAAATTTTGAGAAACATGCGGCTGTTAGCAGTAATGCACGCGAAGCGTGCGATGGTGTTCACACTTGACTTAATTCCGCCCCGACCACAAGCTGATGTCATGGCGTTTGGCTTCTTCACGCATCGCAGCGCTTCGGGTCGCGTACACCACCTGCTACTTGTGGTCAGCGCCGATATATAACCACTCAGGCCGAATAATAACGTAATTTAATCCGTTTTAAACTACCAAAACTATAAATTTCGTCTTAAACTCAAGGTTTTGTTGCGACACTCATTTGAATACGCCTACCGGAAATAAATGTAGACTAAGAAGAATAAAGCATGTTGTGTGATGTTCATCTCTCTCATATACGAGTAGAGCACCAAAAAGAAATAAAAATCTAGTTGAATGTATAAATAAAAGCGAACGCATTGAAATGTAAGTACTACAGGCAAAGATAGAGTGTGGTTAATCACGCTATCGAAGATTTATTCTGCGATTCTTCATTTCCTCCCCCAAGAGGAGCGATTCAAATTTTATTCGACTTTTATTTCGATGCCCACTTACACTTCATTCGTAATCACTTGTACGTTTGCATCATTATAATTACTACAAAAATAATAATATGTACTTTACCTACAATTGACGTTCGAATTGATTTATGCACTTTCCATTACAAACCACTTGCGCGGTGATAATATTTATATTTTTTGTGTTTCGGTAGAAAATTACGTCGTTTGCTTTACGAGCAACAAAATTTGACTAGAAGTTTATGCCGTATGAACGTATTAATTTTTATATCCCCGTGTACGCCGATTTTCTATCAATGGGTAATCGCATAAATGATGTCCTTGTCCCTAAAGGTCTCGAAAAAATATAGTTTTTGTGCGCTTTATCGCTGATTGCGGCGCTAATCGAAGGACCGTGAAAAGTTTTCGGCATTTGCATAAAAATGTTGCTGTAATCAATTTCCTATTACGACAATAATCATAGAATGAGCAGTAACAACAAGTACCTAGATAATACGTAGGTATAAGAATATACGAGTAGAGCAGAGGCGGGCAACCTTTTGACGATTGCGGGCCGGATTGAGCATGTTCAGGATCATGCGCGGGCCGGACCAATGTTAGGTTACATTAGCTTAAGTTTGCTAGACTCGCTGTCGCGGGCCGGTCAAAATTACCTCGTGGGCCGGGGGTTGCCCACCTCTGGAGTAGAGGAATAAACAGGAAGGAACAGAAAAATACGTGGAATATTTATGACGCCTTTTGTTTGAACATTTCGCGAAGAAACCGGAAGCAGTTATTGTTCGGCATTTCTGAATTGTAAACGTTCGTCTGCTAGGTACGCGGTATCCAACGAATTATCATGCATTACCAATTGCGTGGTAAGCGCGTGCTTGGTTTACGCAAATAAATACATTTTGAATAGTTTGAATAGTATTAGTAATTGAAATTGAAAGTGTGTATTGAAAATACATACCATCGAATAAATGAATGAATTACGTACACAAATTCTTTTAGCTTTTTCCATTTCTAATACGAAATGATTTTAATCGCTTCGAAATTCACTTAGTTTGCAAGATGTGCAATTGCAATAATTTATCATGCTGGTTAAAAGCAAATCAACAGCATCTCCACTGTGACCGGAGCGGTGTGTAATTTTCGTACCTGCATCATGCGATAAGCACTTGCATTACACGATTGCCCACGCAAGAGCACTTGTGTTTCTTATTTTCATTGCTGTCTCGTTAACGATGCGCAGACGCAGACGTGGATGAAATGATGATGGTATGAATAACTCAACGTGCACCAGCAGAATCAAGGTGTGCACCATGACTATGGAGGCAAATGAATAGTTTTTGAATTGGAGCTGGATGTTGGGAATAAAATTTATCATTATCATTCGATAGTGGTTTCATTAGTATTCCACCACCAGCTGTTTATGCTTACAGTGTACAAAATAAGGGTTTTTTGTCTTGATGTGATGAATTGAATGTGGGTCATATACAAAATTGCATGCATGCATGCATGCTGCAATTGGAAAATGAATGGCTTTGTTTTGCGCTGGAAGGAAACACAAGAATTATGACTTTCAATCTGAAAAAAAAACTAGGCGTGTCGAAGCCATATGGTAGGCATCGTAATAAGGGCATGATGGTACTAAATGGGCCGACACCAAAATACCATCAACGACACAATGCCCTTAGGGCCTTAAGCGATCACAAAAAAAGCACAATTTTACTATGCTCTGCATCTGTTGTATGCGTGCAGAATTAGATTCCGGAAAGTGGCGCAAATGTCAATCGGCGGTGATTTGCGCTTCGCGGAAAACGCATTAAATCGCCAAGATTTACAACTTCGTTTATTTTAACGATATGTGACCCTAACCCCCGCACTCAACTCAACACTATACTTACTCTCTCCGCAGTTATTCTCTCTTCCCGCATTTCCAATGGATATTAGACTCTAGACTCCATTCGAAACGAAATTGAAAATAGAAAATATAAGTATGCTAGTTGCGCAGGCATTTCCATTTCATTTCTTAAATCGTTCTATGGTATACTCTTGTTGGGCGAGAATCAAGCACACAAGCAAGCCGTCCATTAGCTGTGTATAAGCGCTTGTCGTTTGTAACACCATCGTTTTCCGAACGCGCCGACGCGCAGTGGTAAAATGAAATATCGTCGTGCGAAAGCTATTAAAACAAATGGAGCGAACCTATTACACCCGTACCCAGCCATAGTGTTCCCCTCTGAATCCCCATCCAGTCAGCGACGAAGACGAATGAAGTTTGCACGCATGCACACATGGCTGAGACGACGACGACGACAACGACGCATATGTGACATATTTCCAGTTTGGATCGCGGTGCGTGCATTGCCAACTTTCATGCATTGATGCATTCGTACGCGCCGCGTTGGATTTAGTTGGGCTGCTTTTCGAGCGCGTGAATTATGTGTTTATGCCGCGCGCGCGCCAAACCGCATGCGGAAATGTCACACACGCTGCCGAATACAATATTATGTAAATTTATTGGTTATTCACGTCGAAAAAACGCATTCATTCATCCATTGCGCCCCTCGATGGTTTCAAATATTGCCTGAAATATATTGCGTTTTAAGTACGCTGTTATCCCTACTTTAATAAATTTGAAAGGGTATTATTCATGTCTGGATAGGTTTTCAATTCTTGCACCGCTATCTTAACGATAACGATGAAAGTTTATAAAATTATGATGGTGTTGGTGAGCGATATCGCCTTTAACTGTTTTTGGGGTGTCCTGGTGTCCTTTTTGGTACGTGAGATTTTGAAAAGCTGAAGGACATTGGGGAAAGTGGATGGATAGCTGCTGGGTTTTCCCCCCTATAGAAATGCGTTTCCGCTTGCGTCCATCCCACATCGTTTTCGAGAGATATATACGTGATACGATGGATGGAGATGAGTGTGCGCGTCCATTAAATTGGATTTTTAGTGTTGCGTCCCCCTCAATTTGCCTATACTAACAACTCACGCGCTTCTTTGTCTTTTTTCTGCATTCGATCTTATAATCTATGCAATGATCTTTATTACATTGCACCTTGGGAAAATTTTGATGATATTTTAAGACAGTGGAACAATATTTGTTAATGCAGACGAGGCAAACAGAAACGCATTTGCGTATTGTTGACGTTGATGGCGTCTACTCTTCTTCCGTCGAATGCGTAAAACGTGGAGCATATGCTGCGATGCATGTAAATGCATGTAAATGTTATAGTTTGCAATGTCGTGTCGCGCGCGCGAAGAGGAAGCTTTCGTTCGCACGACAGCGCCGGCGTCGACGACGGCGTCGGCGTCGGCGTCTACCGCAGGAGATAGTTTATACTCCTATTGAAATTGTATATAGCTATAGTTATAGTCATGTTATATTACGACTATACCGCGCGAGTCCTGGTTGACGGCTTGACGGGTTTGAAAGGACCGCGGACGCAGGACAAAGGACACATTGCTGGCGCGCACGCGATGGCGAAACGGAGCGGGAGAGACAGCCGGGCGCGTTGTGTGATGGCATTGTCCGTTGTTATCGACGCCTCCGGGAATGCCTGCTCGCTGGCTGGCTGGCTGGCTGGCTGGCTGGTGTGACAACCGACGCGGAAAACGAAATCTATGCAAAATCATACAATTTAATTCCCTCGCATACGGATCCTGCGCTCGGGGTGCAGACGGCGCCCTCGTTCTCCATTCACTCTCGGCCGCTACTGTTTGATTATTGTTGTATCATTTCAATTTCGATTTTGTGCGCAGCATCGAATCTGCGCAAAGATTTAAAGGTCCATCCATCATTTTACATTCATCCGCATTAATCCTCGAAACAATTAAAATAATGAATGTGCGTTAAGCGGCTGTCGCAGTGCCTAAATTGGCAATCCGATCCCGAATTGATGAAAAGTAGGCTTTTTGATATGGAAATCGAATAGATTGTGCGCTACGCAAATTAACATTTTCAATTCAGTGCTCATTTCATATTTCATTGTCATTTTCAGGGGCTTAATTTAGCCGTAAATATTTCATTACAAATTCATGCACATATGATCGATTCGATTTAAAATTGTGGAATATAGTCTTTTTCATGTTATTTACTCTATGCCGTTGTAGTCATTTACTCATTAGATGTAATCATCATCACTTTGCAAAGGCTGTAATGGCATTCGATAAATTTTATATACGAGTGCCGCCCCGTGCGCGGTCACACTCTGTAATTATGCATTCATCGATTTACCATCCACCCACTCATTTATCCTTGCGTTGCTTCCTTCCTTTGTTGGATAGAGTTGGATAGATTAGAGTGCCGTTGGTGCGCGTGGCGTTATTTAGTAGATGAGTAAACCCGCATACCTAGCAGGTGAGGTGCATATAGTGAATGCGTCTCAATGGAATAGCTTTGTGTAATCATCATCGTTCGTTTAACGTTGATTAGTCCTTCAGGAGTTGCATATTTAGTGCACCCTGTATTGTCTAAAATTTCGTGTGTTTGAAATGCGTGTTGATTTATGGTAGGTACATAAATGAACATTAATTGAAATAAAAATAGTGACCTAAATGTCAAAACTTGAATGCGCGCGGAATTGAATTCGCATTTCAATGGACCGACGCGAAATGGCACATCGGAGGACGATGATGACGATGATGGTGACATGCTGCAGGCAGTACGATAACACTCCACGTACTCGTATAGTGGCTAGTACTGCAGCCGTTCAGTATTGATATCAATTGAAGTCCATTGTGCTGCCCCACCGTTGTGATAATCAACAATAGGTTTCAAATTTCATATCGGTATTTGGTATTTCTTCATGTCACAAATAAATTCTGATTCACCGTTAACATTTCGAGATAATTTGAAATATATTTTCTTGACCTTTGTGACAGTTATTCAATATTTAGATAACATTTCATAAAGATAAAGAAAGAGGTTGTGAGCCACTTCTCACGGTTTCTTGACACTTAAATATTATCTTGAAGTTATTTCTTTCAGCTCGCACATGCTACACACTCGAACAAACAATTAAAACTTGGAAATCGAAAATTACCGCAGTTAAATATAGCCAAACACACAATCTCGAGCGGTATTTTTAGGCATTCTTTTGACTGGCGTGTGTGAACGGAGCGAATGCAACTGGTTTCATCGCTAGATACGAAGATATCTTTCTTTCTTCTGGGACTGAACGCGTCGTGTTAAATATAGATTTGTATTTTTACATTGAACGCTTCTTTCTGCTCTGTGCATAGTAATTTATTCTTGGACAGCACGCGCACAAAATGAGTTAGTAGTGTGCATCGCGACAAATTTGTAGTGACATGATATCTTTGTTCGACTACAAAGCCTCTGTGCATAGCCTCTGTGTGAATCGGTTAGTAATTAACTGAATTAGACTTGGTGACATTTCCTGATTATAGAAGCCGCCTCTTTCTTTGCTGGTAGTAATAGAATAAGGAAATGTAGATGGAATGTTCAAAATTGAGTTGTCATTTTCGATGTCGGAGTTGAAAATCAATTGCAGGAAGTGACACAAGGCATCGAAATACAACTGGGTACCACTCGCTCCCTCCCTGGAAGTTAAGTCGAAGAAATATTGCGCTGTCAGGTTGGGGCTGCAGTGTTCACTTGTGCAATGTCCATGTCGGTATAATTCTATATGGACATTGTCGTTGTACCGTACTGTAGAGTACGTTGGCGATATAGTTTTAGCCACGCACCAAAACGAGTAAGACACACGAGTTGGAGGTTTCGTGGCAGAGAGATCTTTACAATCGCCTTTTCTGCTCTGCTTGCTGCAGCCTAGGACGTGGGGATTTAATAAATCACGATTGGATTACGGCGATCGTCTGCGTCACCGAAACCCTACCGGAAAAGGTGTGACAGGTGTATGTCAACATTAATTATGCTCAAGGCGAATGCATATTTGTTTTTCACTCGGAAAATTAGTATGTAACAATATAGCTATGCAGTAGTTGGAATTTTAATGACGTGTGTGAAATTCCCCACATTAAGCAACTAAGTAGAAATGACTACGCATAAAATGCTCAGCAACATATTTCGCGCATGTTTTTTTAAATGTGGAAATTTCAGGACGGTCTAAATAGTACAAATTAGTTTTTCTCATTATATTAGTTCGTAAATTTTTGCTACGAATTAATTTGAGTGCGTCAGAGTAAATCCGCTGAAGAGAAATAATAAAATTAGTACCGTTCCTTGCAAATGTATGTATATACCCCTAGCATCCCCATTTCTCGATATTTGTCTGCATTTCCTTCGCCGGCACCTTGTGAGCGCAATATCTCGTTACCGCCATACCAGCGCGAGCGCAAATCGCAAATTTCCGCATTTCCGCTTTTGCCATCAGACCTGCAACCCGCCACCCCTTCCACCTCGCCATCCCCTCGAGCATCTGTGCATTCGGCGCTCTAGCAACGATTCTCATCTCATAAACGTCACGTCACCGCCGCGCCGACGGAAAACAGAGAATACCGAATGCGCCGAATGCGGCATACAGAATACTGAATTTCGATTCCGAATACAAACGAGACTGCGGGAGGGATGCAAAGTGGAGTATGGCAAAATATTACTTGAGCGCTTGGAAACGCTAAATCAAATGTAATTTCCATATAATCGCTGCATTTGCAACGATTTTATCAAATGCCTTCTCCTCTATAGGCTACAGGTATTTCCAGCTGTAATAGATTAAAATCTTGAAAACTACCTGCGTCGTTTTTCGTTGTTTTATTACAAGGTTAATGAGAAATCCGCGATTGGGGGGGACGTTGGAGTTTTGGGTCTTCTCATGGGAGCACTATATACCGTGCGCCTTCCACCAAGACGCCCTTCCAAAGTAGTTTTTCGAAAAAAGGGGGTTTGGTAGAGGACCCGTAGCATGGGCGCACCGACGTGGGGTTTCTTGTATTGTACTCTTGACGGAGGTGCCGCATGTGCGCATAAAAGCACAAGGAGCCACAGCAGCAGCAGCAGCAGGGCATTGATGATTGTGTGGAATGTTGCGGATATAAAG
>JARJDR010018357.1:0-42815 GCA_030264135.1 Myllaena sp. GC000078 | reverse complement strand
GTCGCTAACGCCCTTCGTTTCGAAGATATGGGCCATTTTGTAAGGGCAAAATTGCAAAAAGTCAAAAAACATCAAATTTTCAATGTCGATTTGTGGCGAAACTGTTTTACATCCGGAAGTGAAATACACCTCACTAGAAAGCAAATGAGCTGCGCTTTCGAACGCCGTTGAGCACGCGTCGCTACCGTCCTTTGTTTTGAATATATGGGCCAATTTGTATGGGCAAAATCGCAAAAAGTCAAAAAAACACCAAATTTTCAATGTCGATTTGTGGCGAAAGTGTTTCACTTCCGGAAGTGAAATACACCTCGTTGGAAAGCCAAAGAGCTGCGCTTTCCAACACCCTGAAGCACGCGTCGCTACCGCCCTTCGTTTCGAAGATATGGGCAATTTTCTCAGGACAAAATCGCAAAAAGTAAAAAAACACTAAAATTTCAAAATTGATTTGTGGCGAAACTATTCAACTTATGGAAATCAAATATACCTTATTAGATAGCCAAAGAGCTGCGATTTCTAGTGCCGTTGAGTACTCGTCGCTACCACCTTTTGCTTCGAAGATATCGGCTATTTTGTAAGGGCAAAATCGCAAAAAATAAAACAAAACCCCAAAATTTCAAAGTCGATTTGTCGCGAAACTATGCTATTACCGAAAATGAAATACATCTTATTAGATAGCCAAAGAGCTGCGTTTTCAAACGCTGTTGAGTACGCGGCCGTACCGCCCTTCGTTTAAAAGATATGGGCTATTTTGTGAGGGCAACATCGCAAAAAGTAAAAGAAACAAATTTTCAATGTTGATTTGTCGCGAAACAATTCAACTTCCGGAAATCAAATATACCTCATTAGAAAGCTGCGCTTTCCAACGCTGTTGAGTACGTGTCGCTACCGCCTGGGCTCGAGGGAAACTGCCCGCGGCAAACCGACTCGTGGCAAAGAGTCCCACGGCGAGGTGGTCACGGCGAGCCGGGGTGTACCGATATATATTTAAATCAACTTGAGAATAATTTTATCTGTCTTTATTTCATTCATCACTATGGATTCTTCATTTCGTATCAGAATAGTTGCATCTTGAGTGCTACTTGTAATCAATTAACTGATAGATTATTATGAACTATTAGTAGAACGATTCCGTACAATTTTTATCAGGAATTCGTAAAGCAAGAGAAACCGCTTGATTTATTTTATCCTTAAAAACGTATCTAATCTAGGGAACTTTCTTCATTTCTTCGTTTATTCATTAAGTATTTAAATTTGGAGCAAAATTCCAGTTAGCAGTTCTAAAAAAATAGTTGTTGGCACAATCTTTTACTCTCTTCCAATCGATTCTGTCTGTTCCTTTGTTTCTACAATGTTTTCGATGTCATCTTCGCTCATTCTAATTTTAGGTGTGATTAATATCATATAAGATAATCTACTTGATAGTTTCATCAGCCGCAACATGTTCGTAAAAAATAATGCTAAAAATTAAATACACACTGACATACATGGATACACAATGGATTCTAGGCGATAAAAAAAATTATGTCATCCATTAATAACTTTCAAACTTACTTAATAAACTCGGATGGCAAAAAAGGATACGTCCCGCAAATATCGGTTCAGAATCTCAATCATTAAAACAAAAAAACAATATATGTACACACGAAAACATTCCACGTGGAATGCAACCAAAAATTAAGCAATAAAAAGTTAAATATCGTAGTTCTTCCTGGTCCTGTCGTTCGTTCTTCCTATCTAACGCATTGCCAAGGATTAATTTACTTTCGCCGCCCTCGGTGGTTGTCGCGTTTCTTCGCATCGTTACCGCGCAGTACGTCCGCATAAGATTTCTCGAGTTTCTTCAGCTTATGGAGTTCTTGCGATGCCAAACTTGGCTTGTACTCGAGTCCGATGCGTTCTTGCTTTAGGCTGCTCTGACTTGGCGTCGGCGATGCGACATTGCGTGAAAAAAACTCCAAAGTTCCGCCGTTCCAACTGCTTCCGGTGGCACCGGGTGGTGTACCGCTCGCGCCCGACATCGATGTATTCTCGTTATTCGAGGCGTTCTCACCTCGGCCACGTCGACGCCGTCCGGACGAAGGACGATTCACGTATCGCACTGTCGGACTGCCAACGATATGCGTTACAGGAGAGTCACTGCGCTGCTCCTGGAATTGGCGCTTCTTGCGTGACGAAGACCGTTTGCGCTGATTGTTTACGGCAAGCATCTCCAGCGGCTGGCGAACGAGCGGCCGCAGAACACGCTCTTGTGCCTTTGCTTCCCCGTCGGTCAGGCGTATGTTTTCGATAACAGTGACCGGCTCAGCATGGCTTGCAGATATCTCAGACATGGTCGAAGAAAGCACGCTCTGAGTATCGTCGGTGCAATTGTCCGGGAAGTCGGGCAGAGCTTCAGTGCAAGGAGTGACAGGAGGAACCTTCGGAACTGGGGGTGCGATGCGATCGTCCAGCAGCGGTAACTCCTTGTTTTCGTCTTTATTCTTAGCGGCTTTCTTGAGCACGCTGAAGATCTCACGAAAAAGCTCGCGAAACTCGGGCTGGTGACGAAAGCGGCCATCGATGTTGGCTGCGTCATCGTAAATGCTGATGCAATCCTCGCCATCGCCAATGGTGCAGAGAAAGGATCCGGGCCGGCGATCGGTCTGCGTGCTCTTGTTGCTCGTCTCGTCCGAGAAACCCGACGAGCTGGTTTCCGCCTCCGAAAAGTCGGTGGGCGTGTGTGAGAACGTCTTGCGTACTTTCTTCTGCTGTTCGGGGCGCAAGCTATCACCCTGGCCGCTTTCCTCATCCGTGTCCTTCGTGCTCATTGCATTGAAATCACCGGACATGGCAAGCTCCTCTTGCAGACTCATCGAGTTGGACGTGTTATTGACCTTGCTAGGTCGTATCTCCTTTTGCACCTTCTTGAGTGCTTCATATTTCTCCACCAGATCCCTGTAGAGATTCTCTTTTGGAGGAGTTGACGTCTTGGCGTATTCCTGCAAACGTGTTAATGTTAATGTTACCGTCTCGCAAACCCCAAATTAAATTTGTGATCGAATATTAATCAATTAATAATTTATGTACAGCACAGATATTAATTTGAAAACAGTTAACATCAAGTGTATTTGAGTGTTCATGTGTATTCGCAGAGAGGTAATAGACACCTACCTGGCACACACGAGATCAATGGGATAAGTTTAGGTCGGATGTTCGGAAAGAAAAAGTTGGGGGTTGGTTAGAAGTCGACTGCATTCACAAACGATGCAATTTTCTATCGTGCTTAATCAGATGCAACATTAACAACGGATACGTTAAGGATTTGTACGCGAAGGGTAGCAGGTATTGGTCTTTCAGACTCAGACCCAAGTCGAGCAGGAGGGCAAGCAGCGAGGCGCTCGAGAAGGGCGTCATCCAGTGCACCGGCTGCGCAAACCGCCTGCTGGCGGTGCGGGTCTTGCCCGGATGGTTGTTGTGTTGTGCGGGAGAATGCTTCTCCTAGTCAAATAATAAAATCATACAAAAACTAGGACAACAATGTGTGTCTTCCGCTCAGCGTGTAACTAGTCAAATTTTGCTAGGCTGCGGCATAAGTGGTCCCTGTTATATCGATGCGGCGAAGCATTATTAATCATTAATTTCGACTACTATCGATATGAATCGTGATAAATCCACCAGAATAGGTACTTTGTATTATCCGAATTTAAGGATAAGTTTGATACTAAAGAGATTAAAAAATTAATAAGAATATCAGACGTGACTTTGTAATAATTATATAAAACTAACTAATTATGAGTATTAAATAAAGTCTTTTATGAATGACAATGTTCACTGTGCTCACAAGATGTTTCCAATTGCCATTCGATATTTATTTGAAATAACCTGGATTTTTGTTGTGTAAAAATGTAAGGATGTGCAAAGGACCGGAGGAGGAAATCTTCTCGCCACTAATAATGATACAATACGATAAGCAACATGCAAAGCATGCAAAATGCACTCACCAACTAGCACTACTTTTATAAAGTCAATGAAATAAAATTAATGTACCTGGATTTCCATATAGAAGGATGTGCGATGCTGGGCATCAGTCATAGTATCCGGCATGCTTGCATCATCGTCTCGATCGTCGCACAACGACAGTGACATATCGTCATTCGGTTCAACACCGCGCAGACATTTGCTGCACAATTGTCCTTGTCTACATCATGAAAAATAATAGATAGCATCACTTGCAAAACAATGCAATAAATTTAATTACCTGACTTCCTCTAAGGTACTGATTTCATCATGCATGCTCTTCATCTCGCAGTCCTTCTGCTGAGAACTCATGACAAGATTTTCCAGCTCTTGGTTTTGCTTGACCATAGACTGCAACTGCGCCTCCAGTTCGGCAATGCGTTGCGAGTCTCGCACAGTTTGCGCGAGAGCATCATTCAATTGGCTCATTAACTGCGCCAATTCCCCGCATTTATCATCCTTGCATGGCGTCGTCTGTGTTTCCTGCGACTTGTCCGTTTTCTCCGCACCACAACATGAATCCTAACCGCGGTAAAAAATGTAGTTGTGTATAATTAACGTGATTTGAATGCAAACTTACAGTTTTTGTATGTGTGATAGATTTGCGAATATCTGGACTGTCCGCACGATCCACCTCATCGTAACCTTCGTCCTTGTGGAGTCCACCACTTGCGTACTTCGCAACCACCGCTGCGCCGTTCGCGTCCTTCGTGTGCGCTTGCAGAGCACGCTGTGCCGCATCCAGTTCGCGGCGTGCTTCTTCGAGCGTGGCCTGCAGTTCCTCGCATCGCGACTCGCACGATTCCAGATTTCCCGTCACCGTCTTCGAGTGCTTCTTTTCGTTGCCGCACTCGATGGCGAGCCGATGGTTGGCGCGCTCGAGGTCTTGAATGCTCACCTCGAGCTGCTCGTAGATGCGCAACCGCGAGTCGTTCACCTCGCGCAGCGCAACCGTCTGTTTTGTCAGGTATTCGATCTCCTGCGTTTGATCCTCGATTACATTCTGGTATTGTTTGATCGATGTTTCCAGTTCTTTGTTGCGCTCCAGGAGGGTTTTTCCTAATTCGGCTGCGAGTTGTAAATCTATAACAGAAATAGAAAAAAACACATAGAAATTCTCGCATTTTTAATTGAATTTTTAAATTTGTTTGCTAGTATGTGCTGTAGACATTACCTATTTAGAATAAACAGGGAAAACATTGATTTGCGTGTGAAACGGTCATAAACTTTGTGGCCGATCGGCAAGGAATATGTCGTAATAGATTTTTGCAGAAATCAGATAGTTGAGTGGTATTGATATGCATTGGCGACGATGTAATAACAGTGATTTCAATGCACGTCGATCATGGATCGCGACCCGTACGCTACATTAACAATTAGAAATGTTGTGCGGTGGAAAGTTGCGCGCACACCGCATTTGCTATGCGCGCACATGTTCGATAATAAAAATCGCGTTTTATATATTAACGCAGCTTCACTTTTTATTTTAACACTGTGATTAGTATCGACGATGACGTTCATCACCTTGTTGAAGCACCTCCTCTTCTAGCAAATACGATGTGCGATAATTTACAATTCGTTGCGAAGGTACCATTGGTTTGATTTATTATTGCGCATGGTACGCATAAAGTGGGGCGTTTTAAAATAATTTAATAGCGTTAGCGTGCGTTAGGCGTAAAGAAAGTCGCGAAATAATCAACGCGCACGCACGATACGAAATTCATTCATTATCACCACACCAATTCCGAGAGCCTATGCGAGCGCAAAGAAATCGAACGAATACGGTTTTTTTCGAAATTCAATCGAAAGGAATTCCATAATAATTTCTTCTATAACATAAAAAATTCTACTTGCAAAAGCCTATGTATTATTATATTACCACATGTGTTATTAATCTACTCAGGTGTGCATATGTAGTTTTTATAGTAAGTACATAATTATTTAAGAAAATAGAAGGCGGCAGAATATGTATAAAAAGTATAACTGAAATACAAAATCTACGAGCAATTCATCATCGTTAACATATGACATTCGTAATTATACTATGATCGATTACTATCCTATCTATATGATAATAACCCAGAGCTAAAAATTCAACAATAAGCATTGCGCTAATTTTCAATAGTAAAAATTAAACATAGCATTTCTTTTTGCTATGCAATTACTATCAATATTTTTAAACCTTAACGTGCTTCATTAAAATGGAACGTAAGAACGTTAATTAAATATATCAAGACAAGCGACAAGCATATGAGTATAATAAACTTTTACGATGCTGTGATGTAAAATATATTCACATATGGGTTTTGTGAAGTTTTATTATTTATACCTAGACGATTACTTTCGCATTTGGTAAATTCATTGTCGTAAGCATCAAAGACTGCGCATGCCAGTAATGTCCGCGATTTTGCAAATGGCGCCATGGATATTAGATTGCCACATTGCGTTAAATACGACTTATATAATATTAAAACTGAACAATCATTTTATATGCATATTATTCAAATACAATACAAAACAAATTAAATATGAATATGCATGGAATAAGCTAAAAATGTTGGGAAAAGTAAAACTTTTATTAATGTCGTTGCATTTCGTGAAATGAGAGTTAGTGCAATTAATTTTAAATGATTCAAAATTATTGAGTAAATTGCGAGAGTATACGTACGCAATGAAAATTTACTATATCTTAATTAGCCAATGCTGATCGAAATGATTGCGACCTTTTGGCAAAATAATTCTTATATAAGTCATTGTTGAGCAACTTTTTGTAAGTAATTTGGAAAAAAAATTAATAACTAAATTAGAAAGGAAAAGTGCATTGATCTTTATCAAGTTAATTAAGTAATTTAATCACAAGAAAAAATTTTCTCCATAGGAAAGTAATCCAAAGGCAAATTAAAATAAGTTGCAAATCAAATTTAAAAAATATAAATTTTTCAAAACGACCAGGAAAACTAATATCAAGCTAACATTGTACATGTTCTCACCCTTCCAATTGAGAAAATATTCAATATAAATATCTAAAACTCGATTATTATCCATAAACCACTTATCTGCAATCCACATAAATTGATGTATTACTTAAATATTGCATGAGTTCAACCTACTTTTAATGTATTATTTATGTATAATATTATATAAAAACTAACCACAATGACAATCATTTAAACATTCTTTTTACATTCCCTCAAAACGAAGTCACCGAATCGGGCAATCGATTGAGCATGTACCTGCCAGAATGCGAACAATCGGTAAACACCGACAATCATCATCATGTAATACCGAATATAACATCTGAATGTTGCAATGTGATTGCAATAAACAATTTCGACCAAACCACTTTGACCAACATTCATTACTCCGTGTCTTACATGCGCGCATGGCAAACACAACAATCTTCTCGCGCTTCCTGCGTGCATTTCGCTCACACGCTAATGCAAAATTCTATTTTGCATGGGTGGCACTCCTTCGCGCTGGCATCTCTGCGAATTCATATCGTACATGCAAGTGAATCACGACTGAGTGCTATTAGTTAGCTACGCGTGTGCGGAGAGTGAACTCGCGCAACGCATGTGTATTCGAAATGTATGTGTGATTAAACACAATTAGGTCTTATTCAACTTTTAGCACACTTCTGACGGTGCGGCGCGTTCGTGCATGCGACCAGAGAGCCAAGCGGGTCGCGCGGCCGACCATATCGTGCGTTACTTTGGTTCATTATGATTATTAGTTTATGACTATGTTTCCTTACAAGGTGTTTTCAGAAGTCTTCTTCGTCTTTGTTGCATTCTGCCAATAATTGCTATATTTACGAAAGAATTCGAACGGACTCTGTAGGCGCGGAATGAGTAATGTGAGTTGTGAACCGAATTCAACCAAAGAGTAGATGATGCAGAGGCGGGACAGGAGTAGTTGTATACTTCGCAACAGCAGCTAAGATTAGAGATTGAACGTAATTGAATCTGGTATGCAGTACGATTATATCATACAATATGAACACTAATTCGATACAACACCGTACAACATACGACTACTATGTAGAATATCGTGATAGTATTCACTATACTTCCAACATAGGTTACAACACTTTAGGTATGTGCGCAAAAGCGACGTAACTCTTGTTTTCTTCCTTTTGTTCATTACTGTTTGTAGATGTCTTACTTTTATTTTATTTATAATCATATTTCGCATATGCGTTTTATTATGTTATTGCGTACGCATTGAAATTTAGTTATTAATACAGACCATTAAACTTAAAATGTTTGCATGTACAATATTGAGAATCAAATTGCATTACATAAGTATGTGAATTTAGTAGGAACACATGCATATGAAGACGTTAGATGTAAGATGAATGTAATAATAATTGTGAATTATAAAATAATGTTCAAATTCCATATGTTTGCATTAAACCATATTTATTAACTTTATATATAATTGTACTTTGATTAACAAAGCACAATTTTTCTCAAATGGGTAATTCTCGTATAGTATGAGTTTATGTAGACAGATCTGCATAATTATATTCTCTTTGCGTATATTTGTAATAAATAATAGGCAAGATAATATTAATCTTAATTAGATTATGCATATTTGTAATTTCAACAACAGATTACCATCAGGATAGCAATAAATTTTCCTCGGTTACTTGAATCTCAACGCGTAAAACAACGTCCAGAAGCGCACGATCAAAATACGACATGATATCCGCAAGAATCAAGGAGCAAAAGACAAACGACAAGCACAAGAACTACGCCTGAGAGCGGATAGGGAATAAATTTCAATGCAAAGGTTAATTTAATTACACATTCTCTAACATTAATTAATGCCCAAGCGTTTCGCATCCATATCGAACCACAAAGTAATTAACTCTATGCAAGAGGTTTCCAGTTTTTGCGATTACCTCTAATACGCCTTTGTTTCCAAGCGAAAACTCTAAAAACTCCCAAGACATTCCACACGAAAAACATATTCAACATGCAAACGAAAAACATATCATCAAGATAACATGCATGTAATGATGACTCCTTCACCTTCCGCAAGAAACAACATACAAGTTCGAGTTCGACCGAATCGTTTCGGGAAAGTCAACACAAGCGATACGCATCTCGCATCTTTCGAAGAAGCGCACACCATCGCCCTCAGCAGCGCCATAGCGCTCTCCGCGCACTTCCTCATTATTTATTCGCTCATTCATTCATGCGCCCAACACGAACATCGCTGCTTCATTATGCATGGCATCGTGGATTGTAAATAAGTCGCGCAAGTTGCGACAATGGTGCCGAGCCACATGCTTCTTTCTACACTAGACGCTGGACATACTCGTAGAGGCGGCATTTCTGCGTTTGCACAGAGCAACAACCACGATGTGTTTTTTCGTATTTGCTCTTGACTTGAATGTTTATGTTTGTGATTTATTCATTAACGAGTTCCGATTCACACGATACTCTCATGGATCTCTCGGTGTTCTTCAGAATTGGCTTAATAGGCAGTAGTCGCGTAACGTCATGGTCCATGAACTTCATGATATACGTAATGCAATGCAAGCGATAATAATATTTATATATAGTACATAATTAGTTCAAAACAAGATGGAAAATGCACGATAAATAAATAAAGTTCTCGAGAAAAGTATGTACATCCTTTCATTCAGTGTTATGTATCCTATTTTTTCAAAATTGTTCATAATTACATACTTGAAAATGGAAAGAAAACGAAGCATTAAATATGACCTAATTAGCAAAGCGGATTCAATATGATGTTTAGAGAAATGCATCATTACATGTGCTTCATCAACGTAATAGGTTGTGTGTTAAACGTAATCGCGTACAAATAAATCGATGTGTTGAAACATATACGAGTATAGCCATAAAGACAGCATATTTCAGGTAACTACCAATCGTTAGCGATAAACAAAAACTAACTAAACGAACACAGATTATTATTACCTTGAGATCATATGGTACAGAAAACAAGTATACCTACAAACTTTGTTTTGATTAGTCTGGGATGCCAGATGAACGATTATGTATTATTATTGCAAACTGGCAAGATTGGACTTCATTAAAATGGTCCATTGTATACACTCATATAGGTCAATAATATGTTCTTGGTTCATACAAGTGCTTCAGTGGAATAAAAACAGTGAAAGTATGCTAATTATAAGCCATCAGTAAGTCTCGGAGTCTCTCCCTGAAAAAACTTATTACCATACTAATCATTTACATCTGATAAATCGAACTTAGTATGAATGATGGCCTCAGAAAGTGTGAAGTTTAATTAAAGCTAATTTTAAGAGTGTATTCGTAATGAAAGTGTCGGAAGTAGGTAGTTAAGTCGTCATCGACTACATTTAACAATACTAGCAACTAGTAAGTAGCCAGCTAGTAACTAGCGTTAGTGGTCAACTCGGACAATATAAAAATACTCAGTTTGAGAACGGCTTCCATTCGATTGACGCCATTGGCGCTACGTATTATAACAATATTAAGACTGTGCTAAATTATTCGCGAAAACACATTGGTAGGTATCCAATGTATCCACAGTAGTCATAAAATATACAACCGATCATTTATTTTATTGTCAATAACTAGAAGTTTCTGAAATCCATAACCGGTGACTGAAAACTACATGTAGTTTCACTAAACGTTATGCATTCACCTCAGATGAGCTGATAAGTGCAAGCCATGAAAGAGAATGCTGAAGAAATTAGTTCAACGCAATTTCGTTGGATTCACACAACGAGCAATTATGAACTTAATTCATCGACGATTTGAATTTCTAGCGTTTCGAAACGACGGGTGCGTTTAAGCGACGAAACGTTTCATATCGGCGATGAGTGGTTGCCGGCATGGCTCATTGAAAACAATTTCGTAGCACATTTTCGAGGCTAATGTGTCTGTAATTAAGTCTCTCAAACTCGTTTTGTTTGCTTCGCACACGTTTTCTTTTTCAGTTTGTTTATGCGCACTTCTTCATTTTATGCGGCAGTGTTTAATCGCGTGTTTATAGTCATAGCAAAAATATAATACCTAGCAGAATATCTAGTACAACATAAGGAGTCTTCTTCAATTTCGTGCCGCATGCCTAATAAAATTTATGTTAAATTATGTATTTAAATTTAACGTATGAATAGAAGCGTATACAAAATGTATAATCCATCTGGTATTATAATTATCGGACGAATGGATAACAACAAACAAACAATATAATGATTAACATTGAATGATAGTCGTATGTTAGTTTGCATGTATATAATGACGCTCCTCTTAAATTGTTACATGTATGTACAAAACTCTATTAAAGTCTGTCAACTACCTACTAAATGCTTGCGTTAGCTATTGAAAATGATTTCGGTAAAATTATGTTTTATGAAACAACATCACAAAGCATTTTCAATCATGATCATGATCAACAATCAGAATATTTCGACAAACATATAGAGTTAATTGACTCTTGACCGGAAACATTAACATTTCCGAGGTGTGTCCTTCAATATAATCCTTCCTTCTTCGATAAAAATAGAGCGTCCGTCGGCGACTATTGAAATTTATATATTACGAAATATTTAATTGACGCCCGTACTAATGAATTTTCAATGTATACTGCTCCAAAACATGTCTATAAAACTGTGACTAATGCCATCAATAAAAAACTAAGCAATTAACGGGTAGCCGCAAACTTGCAAGGAAAGGACACCCAGTGCTACAGTAAAATCGAATGTTTGCACCTGTCGTCATAAACAAACGAACGTAACTGCTAAATTAAATACTTCATACCATCTCTTATAAGCATTGAACAATTCGTACTGCCAGCTGCAGATTGGAAAGAAATAGATACAATTATAGCTGCAGATTTACTTTTTATAGCAAATAATAATATGGTTTCAAGCTGTTAATTTCACGTTATTTTTAATGTTTGTCGGGTTTGGTTGTGGATTACGTGCAGTTCGCAAACGGGGAAAAGGAGGAGGTACTTTCAACAATGTTGTTTATAACTTTGTTCAGTCTGATGTGAATTTCGCGGTTACATATCAAGTGTTGAAGTTCCTCGTTAATATTAGTTTTACATAATTAGCTCTACGGATGAACTTTTTCCATGCAAATCACAGTCAAATATTTTTTTTCATGGAACAATTGTATAAAGTTAATGTTGTGCGTATGGTGTCCTTGTGAATGAACTTTGATGACATTGTACTAATTACTGTATCTACGAATGATTAAACTACTGTCGGTTTGCAAAAAACGCATGAAATTAATTAAATATTGCAATAATTAACTCCTAACGAACGCATGTATTAAATTGTTTATTAAGATCGTATGACATGCAGAAATAACACTCTCGTGACTATTAATATCAATACGTTTTTTACGACGTAAGCAATTAAACAATATGACATTTACGAGTAGAAAACTAAAATTTCTATAAGTTCCACGCTACCAACCCGTCGCAATTTTCTAGCATGATGAACACATTATTGAAATAAGGTATCAGCATATGTGTTTGTTTTCATATATTATACTGAATTAATTTGTGCTATGTACATTAAGGTTTAATTTTTTTTCATTTGCATGAAATGGCTGAGGAGCTATTTCAACAAATTCACGCCTGGCGTGCGATTATATCGCGAATATACCTTAACTTGATGCAACATTGTGGAAATTCGTTCTAAAGCGGCCACGGTCGGTCGCTCTTTACTTCAATTATATATTTATATACTCGCTACCAAACTTAGTTTTGCGATATAGTTTAATTTTCATTTTGAAGTTAAAAGAAACTTGACTTGAGATAACGAATGAAGAAATTTAATCAATATGATATAAATGAAAATGTACAATCATAAAATAGCAATAGCAATAAATTCATTCCTTCGAGATAACGATTATTACGACTATTATACATAATATAAGCAATCTCGGCATTTTGAAAACATATTGTCCATAATAAAAATGTTAATAGCTGCAGCAATCTCTTGCGTTTGAAAGCATTTTTATCAGCAAATACCTTCCGTGCCCTGGAGACACTCCAACTCGATGGTGTAATCCCAACAGTCCAGCGAATTCATCGGTTGCGGTGAATCACTCATCTTCGCTCTCAGGAATCCGCGGCGCTTCTCGCTTCCTGCTCCTCCACGCCACTCTTTTGCAGGCGGCTCCGCCAGACTCGCACCGCGCGCGCTCGGCGGAGACGGACAGCAGATGAAGAGCGTCAAGAGTTGACTCAACTCAAGCCATCAAATGTGTTCGTGGAATACAGAGCCATACGCAATATGCCCGTGTATGGCTTACGTAAGTAACGATGCGCGTCTCTTCTGCCTGCTTACAACATGCATCCACTGTTCATTCTTAAGCGGATCTCGCATCTGTTGATGTGTAACAAGTTCTGCTCAGGCACTCGGTACACGTCTTTGTTTTGTGTGTTGGAGACTCCTCCTCCAACCACTTTTTCCTGTACGTCTCTACGATTATTTTTCCATAGGCGTATTTCATCCGACGGGTTGGAATGTAAGTATTTTCTTCGTATGACGCATCGGTGCCATCAAGGTATGCCGGTTGGTGTCGTTGTTAACATTGTCGTTTTTTCCGATGGTCTTCTTTTTGTTTATGGATGATTTGACATTTCATCCGGTTTATTGTCCCTCCGCATAATCTTCTATTTTGTTTCCTCCAAATTTAAATTTGTGTGAATTCACCAAAATTTTAATTTATGGAATAATCGATTTTATAAAAACTTTGTTTTGATAGGATTCAATAGTAATTGCCAAATAATTTTATAGGTCCATCATTAAACGCGATTTTCGTAAACAATTCTTGTGCAATGTCACTAATAATTCATCACAGACATTTTAAATTTCCATAATATTTTATTTGAGGGAAACAACAATTATTATTGTAAACACGCGTTGCGTCCGCTGGACAGCGGTGGAGCCGCGAAGCACAACGACGCCGACGCCGTCACTAATTAGCGAGCGTGCATTGCACTAGCTGAACAAGACCCGCAGGTACACCTGAACGCGAACGCATCAAGCGCCACACTGATCAGCGGACTCGCGACTCACGCGCGAGGTGCGCGCACGTTGTGAGAGTTGCTCAGCTCCCCATCATCGACTGATTGTGAGTAGAGTTGGTAAACAGCGGTACCTAGGTATATCATGATTACACTCAGCTGCAACCTGTCTCCTGGTTACCACCTCCATCACAGCAAAGCCATGCAAGCATTTTCGAAAATTATAAAAATAATACGACAATATAAACGCTAAATGAACTGCACAAAATTGCAAATACACAAGTCCGCAAATAGGGACGTTTGCGGTACACCGACAACAATGCCGCATTCCGGAATTGATGCAAATTGCAACCAGTGTATAATTCCGTCGATTACCCATTGCAAAGCAGAACAATACAATATATTTCACTAATAACCGCACACAGTTGGTATCTGCCGGTTATTGCCAGCACCGAGATATTAAGAGATTTGCAGAATGCATCGTGCGGAAAAAGTGCACGGGCGAACGGAAGAAAGAGCGGCAAAAATGCGCTCGACACGAACCGCGCTCGCGCGGCGTTCCGATCGAATCGATATCCACTGATCTAGGCATTTATAGTCACCGATCGTTTTGCGGCGCGCGCGCACTAGCGTTCGCGAATAAAATAACTAAATAATTGTTGTCCGTCGTGTGCGCGCAGGCGCTGCTGCTGGTTAGGGAACACTTGTTGCTCTCTATTATTTTATTACGGGTGTCGATGGTCGATATGCATGCCATGCCATGCCTTTCTATTCATGGCCAAAGCGCGCCTATCGATATTCATGAAATAATATCGTCCACTGCGTTCTTGCTTTGGAGCGATCGTTTCGTTTCGTTAATACGCTGCAGCCGGAACGTGTCTAAAAGTATAGATTGAGTATGTACGAGGAATGCCAATTGCAGTGGCGAAGTGGTCGTTATAAACACCACGCGAACGAGATAAAAAATTTTAATACCTACCATGGAATTTGAATGCAAGGCTCTACGAGAAGAGTTAGTTTCGCCAACAATAAAATAGACGCGAGAGAAGTGAACGCGTTTGAAAGATCGCGTCCGTGATAACGTCCGGAGGAGGCGGTGCAAAAGCAAATCACTGTCAAGATCAATTAATTGATATGGAAATTGCAATTATATATGCTGTTCGTTTTGACGCCTAATAAAGGAAACAATTTCGAATCCTTTTTTTTTTGTAAAATGCAATTTAAAATCGTACTGTTTAAGATTTGCTAATTTCGAAGAGAATTGCAAATTCAATATTATGGCATGTAGCGGCCAAACATTGAAGAGTAAAAAGTAAATACTATCGCAACTGTACGCTTATAAATATAAATAGACACAAAATACTATTAATAGTAAAATGGTAAAATCGCAATGGCGATGAGTATGAAAAAGTTATGTGCATGCGAGTTCCTCCGATGTATGATGGTCAAACGAAAGAAACCTAAATAGTAACTAGAGTATGATGGCAGGCAGGAGTGCATCAAAACCGCTTGGTCTCGACCGAATGGTAATAGCAAATACAAAGCAATTTCATTTCGCTTCACGAAGAGGCTAGCTTCCATGGTGCACGTACGATGCGCGCACTATGTGAGTGAGTATATCATAAGCAGTTGGACTTTTAACACTATTAACATTACCAATACAAATTATATTGAATATCATGAACAAATATTTTCCGGATATAATGCACGAAAATTGGTTGATTCAAACAAAGCTTACGGCGAATATTGTTATTATTATTATTAGTACGCATAGCAGTAACGAGTTGTATGGAAGATCGATTTGCATACTAATATAATAAAATTCTTTAGCTAAATTTCACTCGGTCAATATTTATGAATATAATTTCAGCGTTAAATTCTTAATAGAAATTATTTTAAAATTGCCATAATGCAACAATTATTCTAATTACTCATTAAAATGTAATTCAAAATGAGGATAAATTCAGTCAAAATCTAAAATTATTAAATTAATATTCCGCTTATGCAAATTTTGTTAGCCAAGACTGTAAAATTAATGAAAACCTGATTTGCAATTTAAAACAATCACTACCTAAAATCAATCAATACGTTCGCGCGGTAATTTACTAAATAAAAACAAGTTTGTACTCATTATTATTACGCTTCCATTTAAAGCATAAAGCATGAACCACTTGTTTGACCAACCGACTTCGTTTTTGCAGCTTGTACTAATTTGCACATTGAAACCAAGTGTTGTCTTGTCTCGCCAAATTTCGCAAGCGAGTAAGAGTGAATCCGAAACCATTTTACGATTCGAAACAAACGAAAGTTTGTCCAGATAAGTAATAAATGAACCCTGAATAGAAAATATGCTCCATTAACAGAGAACACAGATTTAAAACTTTCTGGCGATAGACTCGACCGGTCTTCCAAATCTGTAACTTGAAACTTTGCCTAAACATACCTTGCTACACCACATATTTGTGCGCGAATCGAGTTGTTAGACAAATAATGATAAGTAAACTTATTTGTAAGGTTATTGTAACATTTTTTCGCAAATATTTGGTTGAAACGTTATCAGTTACGAAGTTAAAAACAAAAATTGACATGTTTCGTAATCAAGTATTTGGCTACAACCTGTCTTAATCTTATTTTTTGCTTTGTAATAGCGATACACCAGCATCTCAACCTAATCCGAGGTGACGTCGCATCACTTTACCAGACAAGTAGACATAATAGTGATTGAGATGAAAGTAAACAAACTCATGCGCATGCACGTAATCGCAAACTCAAAATAAGCTAAACAAATATTATTAAAATAAATCATTAATATTCTGACATCTACCTGATTTGCTAATTAAATAAATAATAAATTTCCGAAAAGTATATAATCTGAATCTAAATAGGCCTGGCTCGCAGTTAATATAGTAAATTCCGGCTATATTTAAACAGTGACCAATTTCATGACGTTCACCTTGTGCTTAACTCCTACACTCGCCGATCGATATGATGCTCTCGTATTTTGCGACGCGTTAACAACAGTGTGGCTCCGACCTTCGCACATATCGCACGCGTTTAGCTCCAATTATCTAGAATACTGCGTACGAGAAAATCGAAACCAATATGACCACGCCCCAGGATAAACTGGCCATAGAAAATTTCAGAAAGTATCTTCAGATTCCAAGCTTTTCAACATCCAATTATGGTAAGAAAATCATTTCTCTTAAACTGTTTTCACTATGTTTGCTAATAAACGATTTCTAGAGCCATGCGTTGAATTTCTCAAGGAACAAGCAGCATCTTTAGATCTCAAATGTAAAGTAGTCTACCTGAAACCAAATCGGCCGGTAGTGATAATGAAATGGCCCGGTATCAACCCCGACCTGCCGTCGATATGTCTTAACAGCCACATGGACGTGGTGCCCGTCGAGGAAGACAAATGGACGCATCCACCATTCGCGGCCGACATTGATGCCGACGGTCGCATTTATGCGCGCGGCACTCAGGATATGAAATGCGTGGGCAGCCAATATCTGGAAGCCGTTCGCCGATTGAAAGCGGAGGGTGCTCGCCTCACACGCAATGTAGTATTGACGTTTGTGCCGGATGAAGAATTAGGCGGGCAGGAGGGCATGAAATTGTTTGTGCAAACCAGAGAATTTCGCAAACTCAACATTGGCTGCGCACTGGACGAGGGCGTCGCTTCAAATACACCCCACACCTACACTATATTCTACGCGGAGAAGCACAAGTGGTCAGTACGCTTTCATGTCACCGGCAATGTCGGGCATGCATCGGTCAATATGGCAAATACGGCCGCCGAAAAACTTGCGCGTTTGCTGGCGCGCATCTACGAGTTTCGCACTGCCGAGCTGGCGCGCGCGAATGGCAATCCCAGTTCCAGTCAGGTGACTGCGATCAATGTAACAATGATCCAGGGTGGGCAACAGGAAAATGTGATACCATCCGAATACGTAGTCACCACAGATATTCGATTACCTCCCAATGTGGATATCGAACAATGGAAGGCGACGCTGGAGACTTGGTGTCAAGATGCCGGTGAGGGAGTTTCATATGAGGAATCAGTCTGTGAAATCTTGGACAAACCTACTACTATGGATTCCACAAATCCGTATTATGAGGCTCTAATGAAGACATTCACAAAAATGTATGAAATCTAATTCAATGCAATTTTGATTGACTAATTTTTGGGTAAATTTTAAGGAGATACACACCAAGACCCATAGTTTGCTTCGCAATGACTGATGCACGATACATGCGGAACAAAGGTATACCCGTATTTGGTATCTCGCCGATGACCGGACCGCCTTTGCCCCATATGCACGATGAATATATTGACACTAAGGACTTCCTGAACGGGATAGAATTCTATTGTAAACTGCTATTAAACCTCGGTTATGTTCCTGAATATAATTAATAAACCACTTAGCTAAATTTACCTCGCTTGTATCTTTGTGCATGGAATTAATAAATAAAAATTCTTAAAAAACTGAATTGTGTTATAACAGATTGACATGCACATAATAATGACAGTAGGTCCTGTCGCAAAATTCTTAATGTTACATCATTATCTTACAGAGACCCGATCATTCTATTAGAAACATCCAAATTTATAGTAATACAGAATGGACGATCCGGATGCCACTGCCATCGAAAACCTGCGGGCCTATATCAAAATCCCAAGCGTCACAACCACTACCGATTATGGTATCCTGCACTCGATAATAAACTAATGTACCGACTAATACACCTGTTATTTTACCATCTTAGAGGAGTGCGTCAAATTTTTGACATGCTTGGCCTGCAGTGCACAGCTCGAGGTGCAGGTCGTGCGCGTTAAGGAGAATCGCCCATTTGTAATCATGAAATTCCCCGGCAAGGTATCCTGCCTACCATCAATCGCACTGAATAGCCACATGGACGTGGTGCCAGTGGAGGCCGATAAGTGGGACTATCCACCATTCGACGCGTACATGGACGAAAAGGGCCGAATCTACGGACGCGGCACGCAGGACATGAAAATGGTGGGCATCCAGTACGTGGAGGCCATCCGGCGCCTCAAGTGCGAATGCGGCGAATTTCTACGCACCATCGTCATCCTCTTCACGCCCGATGAGGAGATGGGCGGGCATGAGGGCATGAAACTCTTCGTGGAAACGCCCGAATTCAAGGCGCTCAACATCGGTCTCTGGCTGGACGAATCCATCCCGTCCTCATGCCCGGGTGGATTTATTGTTTTCTACGGCGAGAAGCACCGTTGGTGCGTCAAGTACCATATCAAAGGTGACACTGGTCACAGTTCACTGAATTTGCCCTCTACGGCCGCTGAGAAACTGGGGAAGCTGCTCAATCTGATCTACGAGTTTCGTAACTCACAGCTGGAGCGTGCCAAGGGGAAACCCGGTAGCATTGATTACATCACTTTGAATGTAACCGTTATAGAGGTAAATGAATAGCGGTGCTATGTTCTCTCCATTGCTAACAAATGCATTTTTTTGGGATGTTTTGTAGGCTCTTAACATGGGTAAAATGGATACAGTAATTCCACCCGAATATGTGGTCACGCTTGATGCACGCCTTCCCCCGGATGTGGATATCGACCGTTGGAAAAGTACGCTGAACGAATGGTGTAGCCAATGCGGAGACGATGTCACTATTGAAGAGTATATTTGCGAAAAACTTGATAAACTAACGCCTATCGATGACAGCAACAAGTTCTATGCGGCATTCACGGAAACCATAAAAGAAATGTACGGAATATCCAATATAACTCCAATTAGTACCATTTTATTCTTATTAATTCTATGCCCAATTACAGGGGATATGATGTTTCACCGCGAATTTGCGTGGGTGTGACCGATGCGCGCTATATTCGCAATAAAGATATACCCGCGTTTGGCTTCTCGTCGTTGAACGGCTTGCCAACTTTGATGAATGGCCATAATGAAAATATCGATAAAGATCAATTCCTTTTAGGGATAAAAATATATCAGCAATTGTTGCCAAAATGGGGTAATATTTGCTGAAATGTGCCTTGGGGGTTGAACTAAGGAGCTAATAGATACCATCTTTTGGAAAAATAAATACCTATTGCTAACAAAACTACCGAACTGTAATAAATGTGTTATTTCCAAGTTATGAAAAAGAAGATAATCAGTTAATCGTTCATCATATCCGTCTAGCTAAAGAGCTACATCCATATGCCTAATAAATACATTGTTCATTTAAGTTGGTTGTACAGTTGTTTCTGCGTCAAACATGCAACTGCGGCACTGTTTCCTTGAGATTGTATTGTTTCATGACATCAAGAGCAAGTTTATTCATTATGTTAACATACGCCTGCGGATATAAATTAGTACCACGATGGATTATGTTCTTGGATACGAATAATAGTTGGAGTGAAACATTAAATTATTCCACAAATAAAAAATTATCTTTGGATACGTTAAATTCAATGTTGGAAATTCTAAAAAGTCCATGCTTAGAATTCATATTCAAAATGTTATAAATTAAAATTTGATTGAGTTAGAATTCCATACTTCACACCGCAAATCCTAATTTAATTTCGTTGGAAATAATTTTATTGCAGCTACATTAGAGGAAAAAGAAATATAGGAAAGTATGCCTCAACACGTAATCATACACACAAACCAAATACAGTTATGTAGAACATTAATATTAAAAATTACCGCGTCGAGCAATTTCGTCAAAGGTAAACAATATTCGTGCAATCGCACACGAATTTCGCATCGCGAATCGATCAGTGACGACATCAAATAGCGGACGTGCATAATAGCCGTACGATTCTAAAATGACCACACGCGAAGTCGGATCAATTCATGCTACAACAATATTTGAATATATTATTCAAATAGTAAAATACTCGTAATACTTAGGCTATAAAGGATAATGTAGGCGATTACTTGTGAGAAAGTTTTTTCGCCAGTAAAATACTTCTTGTAAATTTAGCAAATGTCAAAATGTGAAAATGCTATCTGACACTCATCCTGCCAAGCCATCATCCGCCATCATCATAATCCATGGATCAACGCTCGAATATTTAATAAAAAAAAACTATTTCTACGTTGATGAATCAATGATCCGTGATCGAAAATATTGACTGCTTATTACCTACCGTGAGCCCAAACTATCATCGAAAAATGCTATCAAATATCGCATTGGGGCATCACGGCGCGCACTCTTATTGCGATGCGCGGAATATCATCCGACATTCACGACAGGCGGATATGATTTGTGGCCGTGAGGTGGAGTGCGGACGCCGGAACGATGATTTCGTTCCGATAGATAAAATTTTAGCGTTGATCGTCGTTGTCGATGAAAATTCGCGCGCGCGCAATTGGAAACCGTCCAAGCCTGCACGAGACTCGTGCGGAAGATCGTTGCGGTAATGTCTAATGCGTGGTCATGAACTCGGCGCACAAAATATTTGGATTTCACGCAAAATGATCAGCGAGGTAATTACGGGTAATCAAATTATAAGATACCGTTTGGATGCAAGCAAGCATCATGCGCATCAGATGGAGAGCTGCAATCGGATATCGAAACATACCTGCAACAAACAGAACATTGTTAGTGTATCAAGTCAATTGTGCGCAACGAGAGATGACAAGAGATAAGCACTTGAAGCGCGCAATTCAATCATGCATCATTCATACGACGCCGACGTGCTGATTTATATATAAACGACGCTGATGAGATGAATGAATCGCAGCGGCTGAATGCGTGGATTATTGAATGCAATTGCACGATGCGCCCAGTCAGTCGCCGCGGTGCATTGTACTTTCCGGACGATCGCAACAGTTATACATTAACAAACATCGATGCATAAGCCAGCGATGCACCATGGGTGTGAGTTTAATTTCACAATAACACAATGAACGACTTTTATCAAACGGCGAACGCTTGCGCGCAAAAAAACCGTATGCATGCTTACGTGCATTTCACACATCGTGCATGCAATCAATGCATTGAAGTGGATAACTGTTAACCGAACGATTAACATTAGCTGCGCGATGGTAAATATGCATACACGTGGACGGTATTTATAGGCGAGTTCAGAAAGTCGTTGAAATGAGGTCTTCATTCGGTATTTTTATATAAATAAAAACAAGATTCAATATAAAATTCATTATTCTCACACCGTATTAAAAACTAAACGTTTCAATTATTCTCAGTTCCGACTCAGGATTAAGATAATCATCCAACTGCCTACTAATTACTAAAAGGTAAATAAACAAAATTTATACGGAAAATTAATTAAATATCAATTATATATCAATTATCCGTTTGTACGTGGGTATTCAATCGTCGAGAAATTAAGAAAGTATTCACCACACAACTAAATCGTCAAGAAGATAACTAAACGTCTTCGTGAAAATTAACGCTCATCATAATTTTATCTTAAATACTTCGCGACGACGCTGACGGACGATTGAGACGAAGGAACAATTTAAAAAGTTCAAATAAATTGCATGCGGACAAGCGTCAAATGCATTAATCATCGTCATAATGACCGTTAACTTCTCCTACGATTCAAATCGACGATTTAACTAATAGGTAATCAAACAATAAATAAGAAGAGAAGACATACAACTTGCAGATGATTGCATGTAAGAGAAAATAAAATCAAATAAAAAGCTCCATCTCCAATGAGGTGGAAAAATGAAATACATTTGAATTGCGAGTACGATTGAGCAAGGAAAGGGTCTGCAGAACGATAGTGCTTAATCGTTATTTGATGCAAATTATCTCCTCATTCTCATTTTCCTCGTCAATTTTCACACATCCGCATGAAATCATCATATCTCGATTGTTATCTGTCGAGAATTAGAAACGGGAAGAATAAAAGAACTAACCAGTGGGTATATATTAGAATAATGACGTTCGAAATATGAAGAAACACGTACCACTTCATTAGCGCTGCATTTGCATCACTTCTATACGCGCGCGCGCCTCAATTTATTTAATTTGCGCCAATCTACCTATTTGCCGAGGGCCGCTGCAACGACGGCGACGGCGACGGCGACGAACGAAGCATAATAAATATCGCTAATATCTCACTTCTTTCGAAGGTGTTTGCGGTTGCGGCGTGTACCTACTGACACAAATAAATCCGTGATGCATTCAAGCATCTTTCAACGCACACCGCGCCGTCCATCGTTCATTCATTAGCGATGGCCGCGTACGCGCGTGAGAAACGCGATGCTATGCGACGCGCGGCCAATTATTGTGATCGGACTTGGGCTCGTCCATTTCACGCGTAGGTACCAAAGACGCAATTCATCGATTGCAAATTGATTTCCGCGCATATTTTAATGGCGTAAATATCAAGCCTAGTTTATCGCACAACGTGTATCTCAAAAACCTGAGCAATTTTTGCGCAAACACAGGATTTATTAAATATTTCGCGCATCGATTTGCTTTCACTTTCACACCGTTATTACGATCGCCGACAGGTTGGCATCAGCAAAAGTTACGAAAATGCACGAAAATTAGCAGACTCACAATCGGAGACTATATTATTAAGTAAACGCAGTAAACGTTATTAGAAGCAAATTGATTGGGACGTGAAATGTGCGGCGTGAACTTTTCAGGAAAGGCAGGTCGAATACGAGAAACGTGTGCTGCACAGCGGCGTCGTGCAGGCACTTTCGTTGATAACACGCACACGGCTAAAAACGTTATTTGCAACGCGCAGCGCAAATCATGTTTTCTTGCGAGCAACTGCAATAGAGAGCGCGCGTTTGCCGGTAATGTTCCTGGCGATTCCATGATTCCAAGTGCCGATAAAAAATTTAATTAAAATGCACCTGATCACCCATAATACCGCAGCACTTGCAATCGAAAGCGCTCAAATGCTAGTTGAAGGAGTGAGCAGAAGAAGACATAAAATACAATCGGCACGTTCGTGTTGTGACCGCGCACACACGATCGAAACCTTTACCGTTTTTCCGCTCAGATATTTGAAGCGCGCGAATAGAAGATTGAAAACTATGGAACTTCAAATACGTAAGTAATATGAACGTTGCATGGAAATTAAATAAGTGTTTATATGAATTTCAATCAAATGAAACGTGAGTTACATGAGATCATCAGCAAGGCAAATGTTAATTGAATGACAATAAATTTTATGATGGAAACAAAGGTTAATGATTGTATCAAATGTAACCAGTTTCAATTAATAAGTATGAAACATAACGAAAACTGATAAAAGACTGAAGTGCAACACGTTGCAAATACGTCAAAATTATCCCAATTATAAGGAATGGAAACAGTAGCACTTGATAGATTATATGTAAAGTAAATACTCGAAATTAATTCATGGGTGATTAAGTACAATTCAATTAAACTGTAATGCCATAATAGAACAAACATAATAACGATTATGATCATATTAAATTAGCGTCATTTACAATGCAATAAAAATTAAGCCGCAGCATCGCAAAATGGAAAAATTAAGTACATGAGAACGGCAAAAAGTGAATAAGATTATAGCATGAAAAAAGTCGGTGGCGATTGAGCGCGACCTGCATCGCGAACAATACGCGAGCGCAAACGCACGCCTCCTGAAGCCTAATCGCAAATAATATAATTATCATGAAAATTAGTTGATTATCACCGGCGTGCGCTATGCCTTCTATAGAAAAGAAGTAACGAGTAGTACGTAATTTGAGTTAACCCACTCTGCGCGTATATGTGTAGGATAGGTGAAGAGAATTGAAATATACGGCGATATATGCAAGATAATTATAAATAATAAAGAAATACGAGCTCAAGTAGAAAAGACGAAGTATATCTAGTACATACTCGTATTATTATAGCGCATGGATAATATAAGTTTAATTATGCAATGTTTCGTCTAATGATGCATTCCCGCGAAGAGTGCGTAAGTAATGAGCACATCAGTTCAATATGGGGAAGTTAAAAATTGGTGCATTATAGTTTTATAAGAAGATTATATAAACAATATAATTAAATCGTAGTCAAACCTCATATAGTTTTGCAATACATTAATTAAAATAAAGAGAAGCGACAAGAACTCGCAATGGATGAAATTACGAGAAGAAAATATTTGTAATTACATCTGTTAAAGATGTACTATCATTTTTTTTTTGTTGTAACTAATTTATATTAAGTTACAACATATTTGATACCATTATACCAAAACCAAGCGCAGTGTACATACCTACGAGTATTAGTGATATAAAGTTACGAAAAGGTGAATAGAGTTTAAAAGGAAAACAAATTTAAATTTTAGGAAAACTTAGAAAACTTTAGAAATATTCAAATCGATTTAAAAGACATTTACAATGCTCGAGAAATAAATTGGTATGTTTATATCCTGATGTTTTTAATGCAATGATGAAAACAAATATTGCATCCTAGGCTAACTACTATAAATGAGATGTTGTGTAATGGTTCAAACTGAATATTGAATATTGAGCATGATTTGTTAATTAAAACACATTCTAAATTGCATATGTATTATTAACTTCTACTGATAAATAATATTGAGTACATTCCCATTTCCATAAGAACTTGTTGACATTACCTGTCATGTTTTCAAATTTAATTAACAAGAACATAAAAAAATTGCAACAAAGCCATAAGAAACATTGCAACATGCAAGGGAATTAATTTACTCTTAATGACATGATAGAAATTATTTGCTTGGGACAAAAACACCACCTCACATTCATCATACAATTATCATCCTGCCGCTTATAAGAGCATATCATCTTATTGACCAACTTTTATGTCACAAATCATAAACGAATCATATAAATAAGTCTTTAGATATGAAATACAATACATGCTGGATTTCGGGCAAATTTGAAAAAGTTACTTGCAACAAATTACTTGTCAAATGTGCAGATGATAAAAGTTATAGAAAACATAATCACAAAGAAAGTTAAATTACTTGATGAAATAAACAAGGTCAAAGTGTAAATGGCAATCAGCTACGGTATTATTAAAATTATGACGCAACTGTTGCATAATTACTACATTTAAATGTATGCATAACGGAACAGAAATGGAACCTACTCAAGATAATAAATAGTATCTGTTGAATAAATAAATAAAATCAAGAAGAAAAACGCACAGCGAATTAGAACGCAACATTATGCACTGTATTTCCACGAAGAATTAGCGTTAAATAGCAATTGCGGAACCAAATTAGAATAAAGACATGTTGCGAAATTGAATGAGTTGCGACGAAAATCGACCCAATTCCAAAATTAATAAGACTAGTAAGTTCAATTAACCTACATAAATCGCAACTTTTCAATTGTGGAGCCAATGCCTTAACGTAATGCATCTACATAACACAATCGTTGAAGATGTTATGGTTAAATTCTGATTTGATTGGCGATAACATTGGCGTTGGCGAATGTAACCCAAAAAATCCATTAATATAATTATAGTTGGTGATTATTATCATCCAAAATTGCTACTGGGTTACTAGTTACTAGATTACCAATTGTGATGCCTAAAATACACCTAACCTGGTCAAATGAATACATTATTAATCACTTTCCGATAGACTTCCGTAATGTATCATTAATTTCTTAATATGAAATCGAATTGATTATCCTCTAATATAGGTTGCAAATTAAGAACAAAAGTCGATCTTATTTGCCATCACCGTACTTACGCGCGAATTAGAGTCAGGTAAGTAACCGCTATCGACGCGAAATGGCAATTTACTTATACTTCAGCTTGAATACGTAAAAATGCACTTGCATTTCCATTTACACTCACTTAGTGCACTACGTATGCAGGTACTTATCGATCTATTACCGTATCACGCACGTATTACCATATGGTACTACTCAACATGTTGCAGCACTCTATGCACATTTAATCTCAATTAGTCACATTGATCGTCATTTTCCGCAAACTCTCTCTCTCTCCCTCACTTGGTTTCACACCTTCTAAGATGCATTCCCGGGTCCGAGTAGCCTAAGCAGTGATTTATATCGGCCGCATGTTGCTGGCCAACACATTCATTAGGCAGGCAGCTTGTCTGCAAGGAGATCGCAGTCGATTGCAGGTTGCGTCGTGACGACGCGTTCGCGACGTTTGCAAGTGCGTTAAGTTGGCACTTATTGCGTTTAAGTACGCAATAAGAAACGTCGGCTAACATTGATGTATACGAGAGTGAGTTGCTGGATATCAGTACGGTGCGTGAGAGGAGAGTGTCGCGCGCTAAATTACACGAAAACGATATATAAGCTGAAACGCTAATGCGTTTTACGAGTCGGATGCTGTAAGCTAATGCAAGATGCAACTGGCATAGATCATTAAAGCACCGCTTAAATACTTATAAATTGTGATGTTGTTCTTCTTGATAATAATTACTTTCTATTATTTATATTATCATGTAAATTTAATGCTTGAAAAAATTGTACAAATTTTAATGTTTCGTTAAACAATTGAAAGTGAATAGAGGTAAGTATCGTGGTATTAAACGGTTGGATATCTCATTAGGGCCGGAACCACTCTCGTCACAGTGAATTAGTATTTTTTTGAACACATACGTTTTAAGAGCGAATGAAAGTCCCGTCTGGAACAAATTACATGCCCAATCAATTGTAAATTGATTGGAAATTGTACGATTTCAGAATGAAAGTCCCAATAAAATCTATCGACAAAATACACCTGCAAATAAACTATTTACGACCAAGAGGAAGTTAATTAAAAGCGGAAATGCAGTATTGATTACTGCATGATTACTGATTGATTACGAAATCGGTTTATAAATGCATCATTTAAAAATAATGAAATAGTAATACACAAATATGTCAAAAACAAATATTGTATGCAAACAAATCATGAAATCGCATACAAACCATAATTATTCCAGCAATTCCCTGCGCTCATTAAGTCCCAACTCTTACTCTAATTGTAACAACTTAGACAAAAGTTTATATCAAACCAACGATCAACATTGGCAAACATTCCAAAGTGAGCGTCTGGTGAAACACATTCATCGCAATCTGCGAATGATCTATATTTAAAGTGATTACTCACTCGCTCATCATCACAAACTAGCTCACTACGCATTAACATTTCTTCCTCGTTGAGTTGAACGTGAAATAAGATTGACCACGAATATACATCGTCGTGTAATAATTGAACTAAATTCCGAATTGAATGGGTTCAGTCTAGACGCGATATAGACAGAAAAGTTCAATTGCGATATGATTACTCTTAGACGAGACGACCGACGGCGGTGATGATGATGGGAATAGAAACCGAGTGAAATAAATACATAAATGAAGAATAATTCGACAAAAGTAAAAGGAAATTAAAATGAAAATAGATGTAACAAAAAAAACAACATACAAAATATATAAATAGCATATAATAAGAAAAGTAGAAAAAATTGTATCAACTAGATTATGTGTAGGATGGAATGGAAATTATATTAAACAGAATGTAAGTAAGTAATGTAATTGACTTTCTTCTTTCGTATTTGGAGAATTGGAGATCATATAATTATATTCCATATGCGGATGGAAAAGAATTGCAATTATTTGTCTGCGCACCAAAACCATTGTATGTTTGTAATTAATTAACACTTGAGATGATTTAACTAATTCAAATAAGTAGCTCCACAAAACGTAATTAAATCAAATTTGTGTCGATCTAAATTGAAAATGTAGGATCAAAAGGAAGTTCAATTAAATTTTATTGCCGCCCAAATGAATTCCTCTGTGACTATGTTAAAAAGAAAGCCATAACAAATATAATTCGTATTAATCTGATTGTTGAAATGAAAAACAGATCCCGCAATTAATTTATATTCATATTATTATAGCGCTTATAGCGTGGTAATTAACATAGTTACAAATTTTGTCAAGTTAAACAGCTAAACAGTTAAACAGCTCATTTTAATTAAATTCGCATAAATTTGGCGAATGCAGGATGTTCTAAAATGCAAGAGGAAGGAAGCAAAAGATGTTCTAATTCTTTAAACATATGGTTTCCCATAATAATTATTGTATAAGAATAACTAAATGATGAGCATTTATATGCAAAGAGCAATACTAGTTTCAACCATCTGGACGAAAATAGTGCCGACATAAGTAGGTGGCAAATCGATAAACACCCCGTTGCCTAACAGCAATCACCTCCTTCGCCACCACCCTCGTAATGCGAGTACTTCAACCACGTTACTGCTACCTCCTAGCAACGTTGCGTTTTCGTATGCAATTTGATTCATGGTCATGCTTGGCGGAGTCAGTGCAAGGGTGAAATATTAACCCCATCAGCACAATTCATTATATAAAGAGGGTGTTAAAGTCTGGAACACAACCGAGAGAACACACATTGTGAAGTTTTATACGTGTTTGTAATCAACAAAGACTGTCGCCGCTATCGGAAGCGCCTAATTAATGAGTCATTGAAACCGGCACGCCAAACATATCAACACTGTCTCATGAATTTAAAAATCGCGGATGTACGACGCTATAAGTAGCAAAGAAAAAAATTAGAGGAACTATTTAAATTGATCTAGGTGTTAATCAAATAAACATTAAGACAATTATTTAGACCTGCGTCAACATTTATGGGGAGCAATCGAAAGTATGGACTTTTGTTTCCAAATTGCAATTTGAACGATTAAATTTCTTATTCTCACCTCTGCGCCTCTTTCACTAGAGTCTAGACCATTTCGACAATAATAACACAGCATTTGTTATTTTAATTCGGTTTGTAATTAAGCAGTTCCTATCTGCGCGCGCAATCAAGGTGTAGCAAACAAGTTTTTGCAATTTTGCTCATTTCCTACTGTCATTCATTAGCAAAATTGCATCTCATCGATGCGCGATGGCGCCTTTTTAATTTCAAATCAAATATTAAGACTTCCCATCATCCATCCAGCAGCCGGGAGAATGGAAGCGGCCATGTGGCCATGTTTCTTGCTATTTATATTTCGTGCGCCATTCATTACCGCACAACGAATTTAATTTCTGCTTCATTTTAAAATCTAATCAAATAGCACGTTCTTGATTTGAATTGCCATTCATCACTATTCGCGGAATAACGCCGCGATTTAACGCTGAACCATTACGTATTATGATTGTATTGGCCTGATAGAAATTAACAATTTCTCTACGGTAATTATTTACGCCATTAGCTACATTGACATTTATTGTGACCAAGAGATTAATATTTGTTTGTAAATATAAAACTCTCACCGGCATGCATGCTGCGCGTGTATTCATCCTCCACACCATCGTCGAACACGCCTGACGCTGATAACGCGTCCATTTTCTAGTTTTTAAATTGAACCAAGGGCGAAGTACACCCCTAATTTTAGTAGGTATCAAGCCAATGTAGGTTATCCCTTTCTCCGTGTAATATCACAACGTTTACAATCACATTACATCACCAACGCGAACACTTCAAAGTTGATGAGTGATTATTAAATTCAGCACGTCTTTTTTAGCAGCAAACCGCGTGTTTCGAGAAAATTGCGCTCACGACGCACGCGGACGAAAATACACTGAACTGAATACACAACAACTCGCGTTTAGTAGTCGTCGGAATTTATCTACTGCATTCTACACGCCAGTGGGTCGCAGCCCGGGACAGGTATCGTTTCCGTTCGCGGCGTTGATTTCGTATGCAAATCCTATGCAATGTCACCGTCGTTTTGTCGCGCGATCGAGTTACGCACAGCGCGTCAAACGCGAATATAAAACGTGCGCGCCGCGAACGCAATGCGACCCGGTGCCGCTGCGCGCATGCGGGCGTCCTGGATCGATAACGCGCCGCATCCCATATCACGCATTGGGGGTGCGGCGCCGATGCGCACGACCCCTTTCTCCATCGAAGGGTCGCGAATGTTCACGACCGGCAAAACGCACCACGAACCTACATTGCATGACTCAACGCAAAACACAGCACAAACCACGTGTTTGGTAACGTTGCACACAAACTTGTTAATTACCGTAGGTGACGAGTCCGCAGCTTGTATAAAAACACACTATAACTAATTGTGATAAGTGGCGCGGCGAGTCAAGCAAACGGTTGTGACGCAATTTGTCTAATTGCGAAACGCGCGTTATTCGTGTGAGGTAATCGCAGTTTGCAGCAGTTCGTACAGTAAGCGTAATGAGCAATCAATGCGATCACGGTGAGCGCATTCGACCGACTGATAGCGCGCGATTCTGGTGACTCAAATCGCTAAACGAAATCGCATTGCCAGACGGCGGCGCACACAGTTTTACCGTCCGCGTACGTAACGCAAAATATAAAAGCGCTCTGTGGCAATGAGAGTTGGTTTGGGTATGTATAAGTAAGTTTGTTGCAATTGAACGAAAACGCGTTGATCATTGTGTTGGTGCGCTTATGCAGTGACCAACCGACCAGACGTGTTACGAATGATCAAGTGTTCTGCTTGTATGTGGACTGTGGAGTTCTACGTTGCATGTTGGCGGCGAATTTACCGCCACAGAGTGTTACGTATATTATTTAATTTATTTAGTTTTCCAAGCATATTTTCGAATCTTCCATACAACATTTAAACGATGATATTGGCAAAACTGTGTGTTTCCGAAACATTGAGCAAATTTTTGTTTAAACATTCTGTGAATGCGAAGCGATCGGAATGCGACAACCTTGCAGACGCAACCGCAAAACCTTCTTCAGCGCAAACAACCGCAAGGGACATTGGAAGCATAAAAAATAGCATCGAGCAACGAAACCAAACCGCACGGTGATGATCATTACGATTACGCACCAACGCGAGAGAGGCTAATGGCGCCGAAACCTCACCGCATCGAGCACGAAAGCAAAAGAAAGACAGTCACCCGGATGATTGGGTGAAGGATTCCCGGCACGGCGATGATTGTTGGTTGCTTGGTGGTCGGTGCAAAAATCGAATGAAAGCGAGAAACAATGCCAAGGATGACCACTGCCCGCGGACCACTTTACGGTTAATGCGAGTTAAAACGCCGTCCACCGATCGAAACCAGTATGCAATATAAAACACTGCAAAATCTGAATCTGTGCGTGTGAAAATTTATCAATTCAAGGTGATTGCAATTAATAAGTAAGTAATAACATTTGCATTGTGACAGGTCAATGTTCAATGTGGAAAACTAATGAAGTCGTGAGCGTAGACATGATTAGTTGGTGAAATGAAGCATTGCAAGCGCACTTTTGCTTTGTGACAATAATTTTGTAATGCAAGAAACGCGACCACCTGCAGATCAATGTTAGCAAGTACCGTTAGATGCGAAACAACAGTACAACAATTCTAAACGTTTCTATTTCATCCTGATAAAGCTAGTCCTCTATGCACATGCATAAAATATGCCCATGAATGCTCATCACGTGCGGGCAAGCAATAATGCATACCGGGAGTGCGCGATTAGATGTTGATTTTAATGTGCTTCTCCGTCAACATTTTATGGGTATTATTGCACGGCGTGCGTTCTCAGCACGACTGAAATTTCAATTTCGATGTTAATTTCAATCGAAACGGTCACCCGTCACTCAAGTAGCATTCATACGCAGAGCCATGCGATGGCTTATGTGAAAAATTAGCATCGGTTGTAAAGTCGTAATGGCAAAACATTAATACGAAATTAATGGTCATTCATACGTTCATTCATCAGCGTTGTGTGCATGATGTGCATGTAGATTTGTTATTATCCGTGCACGAAAGGAGCTTCTTCCTTGATTGTAAAATCAAAAGTACTTATTGTTAGTCAATCCGTAAAATCCTATTGCGATTTTGAATCATTAATAATTCATTATCAAAAACGAATTAAAAACAAATAATCTTATCAATAGCTAAGTGAGTGCTTAGCATTTAAATGAGAATACTATAGGCTTCTATCAATATAACTCTTAATAATGTTACTAAGAAGATTTGCGATAATATCGGACTTGAGAATACAAATGAAACCGATTTACCTATATATCTGGAAACAAAGCAAATGATATCAAATTTTATTTGTACGGATGTAATAATTTTCTTACGATATAAGATAACTATGAAACCAGTCTTTTATTACAAAATTGAAAAAAAATCCTGAAGGATATAGGACTGTAATTTATGATAAGCTGGTAAAAGTTCAAATAACATTTACAAATTAGCATATAAATGTTATTCACTTATTTTGAATTGAAATACATCAACGGAGAATGTACGTAGTCATACAATGTTGCTAGCGAACCTAGCATGTTGCCTACACTCAGAAGTGAAACGAGACTTTTTGTTTGAACAAAACTTCTGTATATACATATTTATGCTGGTTTATCATTTAATATGTAATATTTATTAATAAATGGGCATCTCACATTTTACCGTATCTAACCATTTTCAAAATTTAAAAGATGAATATTCCATGAATTATATAATCAAGTTACGATAACGATAGAACAAATAAAATAAAACTTAATTAGGCATGTAGCAATGTAGTTACCAAATATTAATCAAATATATTACATAAGTTATATATGTATTTAAAATAAATGTTGAATTTAGTTAATTACTACATAAATATGAACTTAAAACAGCATGAAATAGCGCTAGAATGACTAAATTGTGAAACAATAATAAATATTGTAAAATCTATATTTCCATGCCATTATAAAAAGTTGTTCGGTATTAACAAAGATTATTGTTTGCTATTTTTAATTACCTAGCTTTTTAGATACGAACCCCTCCCATGCTGATAATAAATCGAATTTGTTTACAAAAACTATTTTCATTTACCTCTTAAATTTCATAATTTCATTTTCGCATGTTCATTTCGTAAAATTTAATATTTAGATTTGTATAGGTTAAATTTATTAGCGCCTAAACAAATGTTTTCTCACCATTCAAATTGAAAACATCGCCTCATCAACATGCATCTTGGTTTCTTAGCTAATACGTTCTTAATTTGCTAAACAGTTAATAAAATTATCTTACAATAGAAAATAATTTTAGGCGTTAGTTCTTTACCAAACTGACAACAAATTTGAATGCGATTTAATTGCAATTAGATTTTAATATAAATAATGTTATGTATTTAATTAATCTTAATTGCATTTTAATGAATATAACAAAGAAAGATTAGGATGAAGATGAGTAGCGCAGAAAAATACAACAATTACAAAGGATGGATTAAACTGTGCACAACACCTTCGTGGTAATTAAAATATTACTACAAATGAAACGGAACGAAGATATTCTTAAAGATATGAGTCGAAAAGAATGGGCTGATAAACAGTGGATCGAAAACGAATAAATGAATCACAAATGAGTCTTTGCAGTAATGCTATTAATTAGAATACAACATATGTTATTAATTAACCTTAATTAGGCTTAAGTAGCAGGTTGCACGAATTACATTCAAATTAATTCATTTTGAAATTCGTCTATTTCACATCTGCTAGTATTTTAATGCAAAGTACAGATTGGTACTTAAGTTAAAGCCGGAAATGCAACTGTGCTCAGAAAATTTTCGTTTGTTGAAAATTGATAATCCCGGATTTTGTAAGCAAATTTATCATGAAACGCACATGTCTAAGGTTAAGCGCTATTTAGCTGAACAAACTTTCATTCAAGCTGTTAGTTGTATTCACGCGTCTTTCGCACACAAGACGAGTTCTAATATTCTTTAATTATATTTCGGAAAAATCCCGGAAAGCAATTTATATATGCCCAACTTATCTGCGCACGTTCTCTTTTCGTGTGCATCTGTACATATCAACTTCATGTTTAATCCTATAAGATTTATATTTGCTAACCTAGCAATTTGTTTATACTCACTACTCTTGTAAAAACACTCGTAAAAATACAAGTGAGCCTTCCATTTTACTTGATAGTTAATTTCAATATTGACAAATCGGTTTATCGCGCTCCTTTCAGTTTTCTATACCTTGAAAATGTGTTTTCCATAATCAATTAGTAACTAACGCATTTTATGATCTGCGCAATAAATTTTGCGATTAGAGATTTGCATATATCAAACTTACATGCTCCAATTATTAATTTCCATGGTATAAACAAAATATCTAAATAGGTAAGTATCAATAACTCAGCATATTAATATTAAAAATGGTAATTACAATGAAATCGCAACAATACTGATTAGAATATTGCATTTAAAAACACTTTTCTTATATTATTATTCACGCATCGACTGGTCGTCACGAAGAAGAAATTTTGACGATCGTTATACTGATATGGCACACGAATTGTTGATAATTAACATGATAGCTATTATTCTACATTGTAATTAAAAGTTTTATTGTCAGCTGTAGTGCTTAACTCCTGTACTATCCAACACAATCTTCAACATGAATATTAATCTAAAATTTCAATATTAGAAAAGATAGAAACTGTGATAAATGTTTGGAAAGAAACATGCCAGTATATACATGAAAAACACTTTCCAACTCTTATCCAGTTAAATATTTCTCTCAAAAATCAAACTCTAATATTATCAAAAGTACAAAATTTGTAAAAAATTAATGCCAACGCTGAAGTGAAAGAAAGGCGAACCACCAACAATACTTATTATTAATGAAATCGAAATAAAAGCACTTGTTATTTGTTTACTTCATCTGCACGCGTGAAAATCAAGCAATTTGTTATTATTTACCCATCGGCCAGCTAGTGCTGATCACGACGCGCCGATCACGATCCTCATGATATGTGTACTAGGTGCAAAGATTAAATCGTGATTGTTGGGCCGTAACTGCACTTGTTCATCGCTGCGCAACCGCATATTGCTGAATCGAAACAGTGCGCGACATCTATGCTTAAAGCTGCTAAAGAATATCAAGAAATCCTTGCATATCCTTGTAAATCCTTGCACAAAAATATAATAAACTTAATAGTTCAATGTGAAATTTGTGAAGCTATTTATCATGACGTGCATGTACCTTCTTCTAATCAAATATCGATAAATTTCAGTAATCAATTGGCTAAGTAATAAATCACTAAAAATTACATGCTATCGCGGCAGAAACGCCGAAATGAGTCTTGAGAACAGGAAATAAACGCCTACTATAAAACTACGCGTGAAGAAACCAACACGTACAGCACGTACAATATGTAAGTAAACATATAATTTACAATTTAGCGATTTATCGAAATGCGCCTATTAATCTCAATCCTTTCCTCATCAATCAAACACCGGACCGCATGCAATTTATTATCAAAATTACAACGCTAACATTGAATCACGCTCCATCGTGTGTTGTAGATGTTACTGTATTTTTTGTGAGAGAAATACGAATTTAAATAGACAATAAATCGTCTTCTTCTGTCTGAGAACTAAAGTTCAAACAAATTGCATAGCGGCGCGACCGACGCTCATCAATATTTATGTAGGTACTTCATTCATTTCCATGTCGAATTATATGTAGGTTTTGATTTAGGATGCAAACAGTGACAAAAGGCAATATCGCACTTAATGCAAATGCAATGCAATCAATCTGCATGCCGATTTCTATAAATACCCATGCATCGTAAAATTTCTCTTCACGCGTCCATTCAATTTTTAGCACACCGCACCGCCATGAATTAAATGCTAACATTTATAACACCAACAATCACTGGTAAATCAATAATGGATGCTTATATAAATATTTATAATGTACCGAGATAGAGATGGACGGAACGATAATGGAGACGACAGGAGACAGGAAGAATGGTAACAAGGTGGAAAACAATGGATCTATTCATATAATAACGCTGCAAGTATCTAAAAACTGAAGGGAAACTAAGCGTCGAGGCGACGACTAGACTCCAGTGATTGTATTGTTGTTGCGCAGAAAAATTCGCGAAAAGAAGAGTAGAAAGCACACGATAGTTATGCAAATAAGAAACTGGCCATATCAGTTCATGTATTAAAATGGTGAGTAAGGCAAACCTGTGACAATGTTGCAAATTAGATTAATTATCGTAATAAAGTGTGAAAACGAAACTATCCGCAATTTTACAATTTTTAATTGCAATGTACTTAATTTAATATATCATTTCATAAAAAAGGATAATTTTATAATTTTTCATGGGCAATTAAAAATGCAATCGACGTAACTTAAAATAAATTCAATCTTGCTTTAAGTGTGTACTTCTTTCTTTGCAAAAATTTACTTGTCTTTCTTCTTTTCCATTTTAACTTTTACCAACTGTGTTGTAGGTAACTTCGTATCTTCTACTAGCAGTAGTTATTCAATTCGTTCAATAAGAAAAAAGTACGCATTGATGAGAATAATGCAAAATAGCAAACAAGCCTTTGTTAGTCTGCACAACAATCTTACACCTAATCGCGTAACGTAACATGGCATAATATTAAGTGATGTGCCTACTTGAATTAATCGAGAAGAGCGATGATGCAAAGATGAAAGCGATACGCGTGCATACGACGTCGAGGCTTTATTTGCAAATTACACCAACAGGTGTAGAAGTGTTCAGCGGACAGATGTACAACGTGTACGTGCTTATCATAGATGGAATATTTAATATCACGTTACAATAACGGAATAAACATCAGCTAAACAAGCAACAATAAAATACCATGCTTTCAATCAGAATTAAGCAGCCAATTAACATTTGAACTCCTCCACCACTTCTCCTCGGAGATAAATTTAATAAAAAAAAACGAAATTTCTCCTTTACAAATCGAGCATTTCACTTTGGGACCGTCCGTCCGATTAATGAGATCGCAATGCTCACCGCAATAAATTAGCGAACGCGAGCAATCTAGTCATGTAACACAGCACCGCACACAACACGCCCAATGGAGTGAATTTAATCGCATGACTCGCCCTTTTCTTCGTCGCCGCCTAGCTAGCTTCCAGCATTTCTTCCTCCTCTTTCTCTTTTCTTTAATTATTATTATATTTCGTTCGAATCAATTGTGGCTAGCCCGGCAATATCACACCAGAAATAAATAACAAACACTCGCCAAACACATTCCCATGATGCTCGCGAGATAGTTGGCGTATTGAAAATCCAGCGCGCCCGTTTAAAGTACCTGTTAAACTAGATTTAAAGTGTTGTTAAGGTGAGTTACACCCAACGCGCGTGTGTTGCATGAGATGATCGTGACTGAAATCGTGAATGGATACAACCACCAGACTCGCGAGATTGTGATTGCGTGAGTCCTTTTTCGCGAGTGTTATTCGCAATTTAAAACGTAGCAACATAGTCCATATCATTTCTGCGATCTGAAGATCAGCAGACGGGACTGTTACTTTCGAATAATTCATAATATTATTTTGTTGCTACTTCGGACTGATGGGCGTTGTCTACAAACTCATTAGGATATACACCGGAATCATTTATTATGCAAATTATGAAAGTTCGAAAGAGATCGAGAGATATCGTTTCGTTTTTTTTTGAGCATTAATTTATCGTCTTATTGTTATAGCAACGTCTTCCGCTCATGGAAGTAAGTATTTCGTCGTGTGATATAATCGATTTATAAAAGTCGCGCTCAGGCATCGCATGCAAATTTGCAATTTCACTCACGCCAGCAATAAAACAACAATAAGGAACGAACGATCGATTCCGATGGCAGATGAAGAAATTATGAGAACTCGAACGATATGGAACGACGGTAAGATTATTATAGACTGGGCATAATATGACTCCGCGATTCGCAATGCATAACGAGCAATGTAGTGGTTTAGTTGTAAATCGCTGAACAATTGCAAACTTTCGCACCGCGGGCGATAGTTATTTTGCACGATTTAGCCAGCAAAACAAACAAATATTAATTTTATAAAACTCTCTATAATGATCTGGGCATCATTGACTTCTCCAAACAAGTCTTAAATTGATCACGCATATAAAGTACATGCGGAGTACGCAGAATACACTCAACAATTTACGGAATCACTGGTCGCAAGTCGTAACGTATTTGAATGGACAATATTTACACGCTAAGCTTCAAGAACAAGTTTAAGTGCTTTGCTCTTCGCAGCGAGCCAATCAAGATTGCGACGCGCGACAACGCGAGAGAACAACGAATGGCGACATTAAAGTCATACATGTAAATCGAGATGGAAATTTGTGCGTTGGGACATCGTAAAAGACTATACAAGGCAAAGCTTAATAGAATGGAAAAACATGTCTTGAATACAACGTAGCCCGCGAGTAGAATGAAGAAATGAACGCAAGTGGTCAGGCCGAGTGGTAAACTGTATGCAAATTTCAAATGAAGAGGTTGACAGGTTGAACGATCGCGATCTAGACTCGTGCAAAAATAGGAACCGGCTCGCGAAAGATTGACGATCTTTGCTTTTGGCGGTTTGAAACAACTGTAAAACGGCAGATCGATAATGAAGCGATAGAAATCGATGGGTGTGATTTTTGCATGCACATCAGGTTGATCTATGGTTCTTCTCTATTTCGCTGGGTTAGTTTTAATTCCAGTCTAAAAAAGAATGTTTTATCCTTTCTGGGTGTGTTTTGCTATTAAATACCAAGAGAACAATATACCAATCAGTTCTTGAAAATCAATTGATTGTAAATTGTATATTGATCAAATTTTGCACCGTAACATTTAGACAACTGCAATTGTATCGTTCGATTCGAAACGCCATGGTAATTTCACACTTGCACTTTCCTGATTTTCTATAGCCGTAAACCAAATTGCACTGGATCCATACTTATATATCCTATTCACTTAATAAAGACATCAAATCGTAGAGGCGATGCAAATGTTTTCTCGCTAACTGGCAATTCTTACACAATGTGTAAGATCACGATTAACACATTACGAGGTGTAAAATTATAAGCACCTTCAAATTGGATCAATTATACATATTGAGATATATGACTTGAGAATAGAAAAGAAAAATACAACAATAACTCAAAATTTCACATTTTTTAAATTTACAGACTGCTATTAACCGTATTGGAAATCAATTTGTGATCGATGAAGAATCATAGATCATTCTTTTCTCTCTCCGGCAGAGTCATTATTTTCTGCTGTCGAAAGAAAAAAGCCTTGAGCAAGTTTTTCGCTTTCAACGGTATTTCACTTTGAACCTATTCTCTACCTAATTCCGAAAGTGTTACTCTGAATAAATATAGATAACATAGCAACACATTGCATTCCGAACTCCATTCTTTGTTTTACTACCAACCATCAACAACGCTCTCGTAAACTACAACAACTATTAAACTACATTCGCCGAATGCAAAGAAATTAATGAATGGATGGATAATTGATCGGCACTGAAATGAAATCGAATAGATGAATAATGGTGCATGCGGCTTGTTCAAACGTTTCCATTTCATTGCAACTTGCGCTAATTGAATTTCAATGCCACTCTTGATTTTCTGCATGGAATTCGCCAGTAAAACAATACCAAAGTATTGACTTCGATCAAAATAGCAACTTTGAAGCTTTACGCATGTAATAATTGTTATTGATTATACACCATTCGAAAGAGCAATGTTTGATTATAGGGCGCAGGCAAAAGTGATAAATGATGCAAAATAGTAAGCAAGTAAACGTATTTCTTCTGCGCGTGTGATTGTTACAAAGATTCGGACCAGCCAGCCACCGCCGTCATGATGTGCATGAAATGATTTATGATGCCCGCGATGAAGCCACAAATTCGAAACGTACAAGTATGTAAGCGAAAAGAAGTGAGAGGCCAAAATGAGAAAAAAATCCAAGTATGCAATTTGTATATGAATCAAATATGAAACAGAAACTTGTATAAGTATATCGATCATGCGAAATCGCTTAAATCGTCATTTATCAATGCGCATGAGCATACAGTATCTGGCTTAAGTGCATTCCGTATCCATTCATATATCAAAATGTTTTGGGCTTGCACAAGCGGCAACACACCTTCGCATCTTTCACTTTTAAATGCAACTCGTGCACGATGCTTCCTTCTACTCGGCTAACAAAAAATATTGAGATAAATAATGTAATCAGTATAAGCCAGAATCGTCTAAAAAGTACTCCTTAGCGAATAATCGTAATAAATTGGCAATTAAACAATTTTCGATGGTATGCAAAGCAATTAAACTTTAAATAGTGACACATTTACGACAACATAAAATTAATCTATGTGAAGGAGTGAATGGAATCAATTTTTTATCAATTTTAAACGGTATGCTTCTGCTTTGGTTTACATCTATAAAAATTACTTAAAGACAAATGTAAACCACCACAATTTCCATGAAAATTTTAAGTAACCCAATAGAAAAAGAAAGAAAAATAAAGACTTCAATGACAAGCATGTAATTTATCTAATGATAATCATAGGAATCATGTTAATAATACGTTCTTATTACTTTGAACTTATCATTAACAACGGAGCATGCCAGCAAAAAACAATACCCTCGGCGCTAATAACAAATAACAACTAATAAATGCAATGGGCATAATAACTGCATCTCGAAACGTGTCTGACCACTCAGGAGTCAATGATTAATGAAGCAAATCGAATTCGAATAGGCAACAATGCAAATACTCGTACAGCCGCGAAAGCAGCAGCGCAACGAGAACAAAACGCCTAATCATCTCGTTGCGCATTTTGCGCATTAGCACAGCGTGTGCTGTTCAACCTTACACACACCTCGTGCTCAGGTCTCAATCAACCAGCGCATTCATTACTTATTACTAGGTGCATGCGCTACGAAATTAAGAACTTCATTTCGCTGCGCAAAGTGAAGACATTGCACCCAACTAATTGCAATTGCAATCGAATCACGACCTACCACCGGAGTTACTCACAACTCACACAGAATCGCTCATTATTTGCAATGAAATCATCAATTTACGCCGCGGCTTGTTCGCATTGACGCCACAGCTCTCCCTTTCGCGGCTTGTCCGACTTTTCGAATTAATTAATAACATATCGATTGGTACTTATCAATCATTCTGACTGGATTCAGTTAGATGGTTTACCTTGGATGTTGTTGACATTTCTATCCAACCAATGATTCGATGTGGTCATCAACGAATATAAAAAGAACACTCACCTGCAACGAAAAGAAAAAACAAATTGATTAAATAACGAAATGTGCAAATCATTTTAAGCGCGTTAATATATTATTACAACATTTCGGTGATATAAATCATGATGGAAATAAAAGTGCTATTTGAAAGGTATATACCATCAATAATGCGCCATATACCGGTAGTGTATCCGCGTGACAACTTTCATTCCGATAGACATCTTAAAAACCACTTGCATATTTCACGTTTGGCAACTTTTCATTCAATCCATCTCTCCGGAGAGAGATAAATAAATAAGTCGCATGCCTAATAAATAATGTTGCCTGTTGCCTCTTAAATCTGGCAGGAATTATTTGCAGTATTTGCTTAACGTGTTTGCGCAGCACAAACGACGTATTGTATTGTCATCAATTGCAGGTAAATGAAATGTGTTGATAGTTGGTGACGATCGACACGTTAATCGAATAGAGATCGTGCTGATTGTATTAAACACATGCCACCAGTATCAATAAATTTTCCGTATTTATACGCTTTAAATTATTCTTAATGTGCTATCAATCATTTTCTTAATTAAAAACAACTAATGATCTATAACTGTAAATTATATTCATTTGAATAAAATTAAAATCTATACATAAATATAAATACATAAATTTCGATTAGTCATAATAATTTCACAGCTATCGCAAGATTGCGAACCGCACGCGACTAGAGGAAGTGGATTACAGGTCTGTCCGGAAAGTATCGGGACTGAATTTTTGCCGGGTAGCAGTGCGCGCACACTGCGTTCCCGCCATGTGGTAGTGGTAGTGAAGGGTGTTGAGTAAGAGGAAAAAAATT
>JARJDR010018340.1:0-14763 GCA_030264135.1 Myllaena sp. GC000078 | reverse complement strand
TATGGTTTGCGAAAAAGACGCAGTGTCGCAAATGATGGGTGTATTATCCCTCCGGAGGGTTGTTGTTGGTGCTGTTGGGATAAATGCAAATTTGTTTCCATTCGTCGCGCAGTATTATCTTCAAAAGCAAACGCCCCCGCCGCGTCCAAGACGATGGCGCGGCTCTCCTTCTCCGCCTCTTTGCGTTTCACTCGTTTAAACACAAAGCGCCGCGACGAGGAAGAATATTTTAATTAATTCTCTCCCTTCTTGACGCCATGGCGTTCTTAGTTTTAATAACGAAATAGACGCGCGACCGTTTGACAACGACAGTGGTGGTGCACGTATAATCCTTTAAAATAACACCGGATCGGAGGAGGGCTGGGTGATGAGATGCATTTTTAGCGCGCGCTCGCGCAATAATGCTGTACGCACGGGCGCAGGCGGCAATCGGGACAATGCCGCCCCATCGGCGATGGACTATTGTCTTTTGATCCTACAGCCGTTTGTTTTCGTCGCATCGGCTTCAATCTGCATTGTCTGGATGTATACGCGTAGTATTGTTTGCATTTTTAATAAATGCATCCTAACTTTTTCCATTTTCCGGCGGGGGCGTGGAAAAGATGTTCCCATTGTCTTTGTCATTTAATTTTGCACATTTGCATAGTTTTATTTTGTTAGCATTATTCTTTGTCCGCGTGTACCTTTCATTTAGCAGCTGGAAAACAAAGCAAAAAAGGATAATTGACAATTGAATGCAGAGGGCAAAGACACAAGTAGTGGCAATGCTGCAATCCTGCGAAATAAGGTATTATTCCAATTGGCATATATCGGCGCGCGCGCTGAATGGTGGGTGTGTATAGCGGCATCGAAATAATCTTCGATCGTGCTTGAAGCACATGTCCATTTGCGTTGCACGTGTTGCAATCCCGTTTCCGGATTGAGGTCTTCCTAACCGGACGCACGTGAGTGTTTGCGTCGACGCGTCTATTTATATAGTTGGGAGAGGCATGCGTGTGTATGTGTCCACAGCCGGATAATCTAATCAGCAATTTCATGTCGTTTAATATGACAGTCGCTATAAGAGATGGAATTGCTTGGTTAGTCTTAACAGGCATTTGGAAACTTTTTAAATAATTGGACGTTGTAATTGGATTTTAAGCCAAAACTTTTGCTATTTAAGCCATTTAAGGACATACCCAATGTCCGTGGAGGAAATCATCATTTATTAATTTAAAACACTTGCACAAAAGGTAATCAGAATGAATTTGTAGAGAGTTTCATGCGGAATGTCCAATATATGTATTATTCGCGGGAGCGAGTAATAGCCGTATTGCATTAATTGGTCCATTGGTTGAATGGATTACACGCCCACCCTCCAAGTCGCTCTTCATCGGCCACGAGAGCACGTACAACGCGTTACCATCGACGTCCATATTCCAAACAAAACCGTCAGCGGGGCACGAGGGGGTGCACGCATGCATGATTGCATGTGTCGCGTCGTCACGTTACGTTATGGCCATTCGATGGCACCGACGACAATGTTCAGCCGCATCCCACTCACAGCCGAGTGAAGATGTAATGCGAGCGCCTACGTTGCGAAACGATTTTGTGCAACGTGCGCATCCGTTTGCTGCGGGGGCGGCGTGGCGCGGCAATTCGATGCGGTTCGCTGCCCGCGCGCGCGCGCTCGCTCTTGGGCTGACCTCTTCAATTGGATGCTCAATCTATGGTTGGCGATATGTGCCAACTATGACAAACTGCACTAACCATCCGACCGAATCGAATAACGCCAAGTGTGTCGGTTGTATTGTGTGCGGATGGATGACGACGTCACGCAGATTGTGTATCATCAGCTTGATGATCTCGATTATCATTATCATTGTTGTACGAATGCAAATGCTTCGAGAGTGCATTCGAATGTCGCTGCTGACGCGCGAAATCGTTGCGGTCGCGCTGATGCAATAATCATCCCCCCCGGTTCGGACAATAATCAACCGATTGGTGTCACTGCTGCAAGCGCAGCAGTGGCTTCTCGTGCTTTATGTGGTGGTGCTCATCAATCATCATCGATGCCATTGCGCTGAGGAGGAGATTAAATCTATGTATGCGACATGTAGTGTCGTAGCAGACTTGCTGTGTGAGTGGTTGGGTGGCAAGAGGTTTGCTGAGGCGTATGTGATGATGATGATGGCCTCGTCTTTGCCGCGGAAAACTAATTTTCAACTTATGCAAACACCTGCCAATCGCATTAAATGTTAATTCGGTTTGCGAACTAAGCTTGTGCGTCGTCGTCTCTCATATACGGCGCCGGCGTCGACCCTACCTCATCGCGTTTGCGCGTCCTGGTGTCGTCGTTAGAATGTATCGAATTTCGAATTTGATGTGTGCGACGCTGACAAAAAGTTTAATATACGTTTTGGTATTCCTCTTCACTCCCGCGCCCGCTGCGAATGTGGCACAAATTTAATCAAAACTCGCGAATCATCCTTGCGTGGAGCAATGAAACGACGTCAACTACCGATTGAGAGTGTGCAATATTTATGCTTATAGCTATTTCAAAGTTAATTAGGTTGCAATATTATACGCGGGCGCACGGCTTGACCGGAAACGCGCATGGCCATAAACGATCGAAGTTGGGTAATAATAAAGAATAATATTTACGGCAGTGCGCGCGCTTAGCCAGCTGAGCGTGCGGCGCTTTTATTCCGCTGTATAAACGTTAATTTTGGACGCGCTTCAAGACTCACACCGATTAACGGCGGAGAGTAGCGCAGCAAAGAGCAGTACAGAAGCTGATGCTTTCGTCGCGCGCGCGCGCGAGGCCGACGTTTATGACCGGTGGCACTTAATGAATGACCACTTGACCAGTTTGATCGGCGCCGGCGCGCTGATATTAAATGCGCGCGGGCGCCCTGGTCCCGGCTATATAATTCATAAAACATCACGTCTCTCAGCTCTCTACGACAATTCGAATTTATATCCGTGCAGCGGGCGATAAAAGCCGTGCGATTGATCAACGATGAATGATTACGCATCAACCATTTGCCAACTTTGTTGGGGGATTTTCATATATTAATGGGCGCCGCCGCCAAAGATCGACGACATTTTGCAAACTTTTCCGCGAATTTATTATTTCCTTTGCCGTTGGAGTCGAGAATTTTTTGCGCGTGTGAAGTCTGAGCAGTGAAAGCTCGCCGCTGCTGATTTATGCATAAATGCGAGATAACGTTGGGGCGTCACAAAAAAAGTCAAGCCATTAAATGCCCAATATTCCTGTTTGCCCTGACGACTTTCCCGAGCTGCCCAAAGTCACACACACATACCGCTTTATGCAATGCGGGGGAGAATACTTTTTGTGTCTGACCACTCACGAGTCATTACAAATCTTTTGTTGCAAAGAGGGAGATCGAGACTTACCCTCGTCACCTAGACGTAGGCGTCTTTTTTGAGGGGAGAATTGAAAGAATTAAAATTAAAACAGACTTGGCGCATTAACAATTTTTAAAATTATACAATTTAAATGAAATTAGTTTTCCTCGGACCAAGAGAGACCAAGTGAGTTGATAATCACAACCTTGTAGCTTAATTCTATCTAGTATAAAGTATTGGGGTTTGTAATTTAGCATTCTAATTTCGTATTCAAAATGCGTTCGCGGTGCTCTTTTAAAAGCTCGCCTTTTTTCTGAAAAAGAAATCGGGAGGCTGTAAGGACGCCGCACTCGTGTGGTCCGCATAGATGATGATAACCCAATGCACTAGCATGCTCCCCCCAAAGGTTGTTCGGTCGACCCTTCATTGAAACCGTATTTTTTCTTTTTCGCCTTCTTCTTGGGTGCCGCCCTTCCTTTCTTACTTTTGCAGACTGAGGGAAGCGAGCACGCACCTGTCAGCAAGCGCCACGAGTGCGTAATTTCCGAATCATTATCTCTACACCACGGCAGCAGGGTTAATCCTCGTCGAACCACCACCTTCTTTCTCATTCTGCTGCTGATCCCGACTGATGGGAAATAATGCGATGCAATAATCGAAGATTTTGCGCACATGATTCCCGTTCACGCATCCCAAATATTTATTGATTTCATACAATGATTTTTTGGATAGGATCATCAATTACCCTCCAAAGAACCTTCTCAATGATAACATCATCGTGTAGTTTCATGGTTTGTGCATTCAGTAATTTATTTATGTAGTGTTGATGATGGGTTCACCGCTGCTGGAGCAGGAGTCCTTTCCGGTACTCTCACTCTTGCTCGCAAATTTACAACCCTCTCAACTTTTGGTTGCGGGCTCACAAACGCGTCCGTACTTGTCGAGCGTGTAGGCCGCGGGGAGTCATAACGGCGGCATGGTGGACGCGCGTCCCCTTTCCCTCTGCTTTGTTTAAACAATCGGGGGATGATGTCCTTTAGCTTCTATCTAACCACAGATATCCATACGGTATTATAGAAACTTCTCCGTTGTTGTCCTGATTATTACTTGAAATCCTTTAGTCTGCATTGTTCAAATCTATATTACTCGCTTTCTATGTATTGTTTGGTTACCAAATAATGCGTCAAAACAACTTTATTAGCGCTAATATTGCAATTTAGTCTTAATTATCAGTGGGCGTTGTTGATACAACCTGAGTAGCTTGCGCTGCGTTTCGAAATCGTTGCAGGGAGAGAAAGAGAGAGTTAGTAAGTGAGTGAATGTGTGCGGTTGGTGCGGAGAAAATGGGAGGGTGAAAGTTTTGCCGACACAGCGCGCGGAATTTCCCTGCGCGCTCCTTTCCGCGTTCGCGCCCATTCCTTTGCCCTTCCTTGCCAACGCTTGGCATATCGAGTGCGGCGGCGGCGGGCTGGTGGGCGCCGCGTTCGAAACTATGCCCCACCCGAGCGAAAGATTCGACGGGGAATTTGGGAATTTAATAATAAGATGTTGGTGCTGCGCTGCTTGCGGCGATCTCCTCAAGCTGCTGGAGAAGAAGTGAAAGACCACGATGATCACGAAGAAGAAGAGAGCCGCGGGCATTTGTGGAAAGTAACAAGTCTGGTTATGGGTTAATTAAGTAATACTCGCTGCGATTGTCACATTTTGCGAGATGTGCTGGCTGCAACGTGAAGAATTACTTACCTAAATCGGCTTGCGTCACTTTTTGTAGTGTGTGTCTCTTTTTCAGGGGGGTAGGTTAAACGCCGCCATCGTACGTCGTCGTCGGAGGCGGCGGTGGAGTGCTTTTTATAACGCCCTCGCCACGATTTGGCCCGAAACGGGCGATAATAAAGCGACGGCCAGATGCTGCCGTCTCGCGGCTTTTATTTATTATACAAGATGTTTGCAATCCCACGGCGCGAATATTATGTATTTTCTGGCAACAATATTGCGTGACTTGCGGCACTGAAGATGCTTCTACGGCCGATTTTATGATGAACAAGTAGACGGTCATAGCCTGTATGTTGCTGCTGTCGTCAAGCAGCGACTGCTGTGTGTTGGTTTAATTTACCCAAGGCATAATCATAATATTTATCTTTGGAGCTTTATGTTTTACTTGTAATTTGCCATTTGGCGATCCACCTGTTACCGCAATTCGTGCCGCTGCCGCCAGCGCTGCGCGCACTAAATCGATGGCAAAGTAAATTCTCTCTTCTTCTCCTACGCCCCGAGAAGCATATTTTTGGCTAATATGCCGTCAAATTATGTTGGCAAAAATTCCTATCAAAGTATCTTTTTACATTGAGAATTTTTTGCCATAGGTGAAATATTGGACTTTATCAAAATTTGCCGTAATTTAATTTGAAACCTGACCGGCCGACGACGACGCGTTCTTTTTGATGGCGCCATGAAAATTTTTAATGATCACAACTTATGTCCGAAAAGGTGGTATGCAAGGATAAGCCACCCAAGCGTGTATAACCACCATTTCGGTGGCGCTGAGATGTGTACCCGAGCTTTGCGTGTATTTGTTATTTTGGGTGCGTGCGTGGGTTACGACCAACCTGGATATATCATACTTGGTCTCCCCGAATGCCGCCTGGAAAAAACTAAATATTTGCTTCTGGACGCGCGCCCGCAGTGGGGCCGTTCGTGTTTTATGTCACTGAAACGGCGTGGAGACATAAAAATCCACGAAAATTAATTTTTTACAGGCGAAGCGCCCCAGCCGTCGCGTCGCCTTCGAGTTTTGCGCGTTTACGAGCGTGATACACATCATAACAAATCCTCGGTGCCGTCCGTCGCCGTCGCACAAACTTGCCTTCTTTTTAGATAGCGTATTATGTTTTGTTTGTTTATACATTCACAGTTAATTACCATGTTTCTACCATAGCGTGCCTGTGAATTATTACTGAGAATGTTGAATAATGATTGATTAGAGGTATTATATGACCTGTTTGTAAAGGATATGTAGCGCAACAACTGTTTGGGCAGTGGCTAATAATAATTCGAAAGTGACCTTTAAGTAGTTAATGTCACATGCATCTCGATTGCGTCCAATTGTAGAGATCACATTACGCCAGCGTTCCAATTAGATAAAAATAAACGCATCCAATATACTACCGAGAATAAGTTAAGAATTGTTAATCGGCGGAGAAATTGCAAATAAAACTATTCTTGGTGGTATCATTCAGCGACAATAAATTAACCGATTTACCGACGATTTCCGTGTGCGACGCTCTCTTGCATAGCTGACTGCATCTATTATCGGACGAGCTAATGAGCACTTTGTCGTGCAGTGCACAAATTACGAATACAAATAGAAATTACATAAGAAAGCAACGACGACAACTGAGAGCGCGGAGAGCGTTCAAATATCAACAACGATGCATTGCCAACATTTGATGTCGCCTGGCCCCCTACCCCGCTTGGCGCACACGGACACATTCACGTAATTTGGCTAATTATAAAGGGGATCTCTCCGCGTTGATTGGCTATAATTTACGATAGTCGTTGCTTTACTACTAACCACACACATATATGGGAGCACAGCCGATAACTCTTACGCTGCTCGCGCCAAAGTGTATTTCTATCCCAACCCTAGTGTCGCGAGCGAGCGGATGAGAGAAGTTGTCGTCGCGATTCGCGTATGTACAGCGTGCAGCGTGGCCGGAATGATTTATTGCATTGACTTTATCTTAGTTGGCAACACCACACTGTCTCTCGCTCGGGCCTATCGCGATTTACACGCCCTTTCCTCGCACATGCTGCTGCTGCTGATGCTGAGTCGGCCGATTAATTGCGAATTCAAAAATCAGATTTTATCGCTCCCCAATTCCATGGCGCGCAACTAATAACAGCCTAAGAAGATGAAGTGCGTTGGTTGCGCGCGAGGGGTGGCGAATGAAATTTGTCGTCGAAGTGAATTTGTTACCCTTGTTGTATGTGCGTAGACGGCCGATAGTTTTGCTTTCGCGAGATGGTGGTTGTTGATGATAGCGCCAGCAAAACGCCCCTTTGTCGGTTGACTCCCTCCTATGCACCGCACAGCGAGAGACTTCATTAACGGAATCACATTTCTTTGGGGGATGAGTCAGAACGCATGTGATCGCAGGGGTTTTTCGGATCCTCGCGGATGAGTTTTCGCTGCGGGGATGAACCGGATTTCTTCTGCAGCAGGAAAACGCTTTCCTATTCCTATAGATAGAGGTGTATATGCGAATGCAACGGCTGGAAAATGCTGTTTCGCTAAACGCCGAATGCGACCGCGAGCGTTGGCGAATTGGCGCGGAAATTAAAGACTTAGTGGTGCGCAGATTTCTGCCGGATGTGTGCCTGATTTCACCATTCGTCGTCACACTACTATGTGTTTTGCTAGAAACGTAATTTCTGAGGCGAGCTAATGCGATAATCAGGTTGTGAAAATAACTTAAATTGGACTTGTGGTGAAATCCACGATTTGTGGATTGCAGGTACGCTTTTCTCGCCTACTTATGCATATTGCGGGAAGGGCGAAGTTTTAAGACAGTCGTGACAGAGTCTTTGGGCACAATTTGTTATTGTTGGAATTGTTGAAAGCGGATACAAACTTTGGCGGATTAAATGAGTACACGCTCGCTACGACTGCCGTGGTGCACAAATCGCTTTTACTATGCGCGCCTGACTGCGCCGCTGGCTGCAATGAGTACAATTAGTGATGGTTTATTATCTCGCCATGTGCAGATATTAGGGATGGCGCGATTAGGGGAAGTGTAGTGTTGCAGGGATACGTTGCATGACCAATGTGCAGACAATCGTTAAAATAATTTCGAAACATGTTTGCTTAGCAATATGTTCGAGTGTGTGTTTCTTCTAGTGGTGCCAAAATGAAGATGTTGATCGTGGAAGCGTCGATGGTGGGTGATGGAGCTTTACTCAAAGCAAGCGTGAGTGTGTGTGTTTACTTGAAGATACCTGCCAAGCAGCATGCGTGCACGTTTTCGGCCCGAGTATGGATTTGCACATCGGCTTCGCGCATCGCTTGCGGATTTCCACTTAATCTCGCTAAGTGCGAGTGGGGCGGCTGCGCGACCCACGTCGTCGTCGTGCACAATTCCGTCTATTAACGCACGCTTCACGTGTATGTGTGTTTGAACGTGAAGCTGTGAGCGAGCCAGTGTGTAGTACGTGCAGTCCTCTCATCCACCTTGGAGATGTAGGTACCTCATCTATACGCATCGCACGATTGTCGACGGCAACTTGGCGCGGCGCACACCGCAAGCATGCAGTGCGCTAGCAAAATAGTCCTAGTAGTGGTAGTGACGGTGGTGGTAGTGGTATGAGGCAGATGATGGTGGTGAAGGCGCCGGGCGCAAATCCCATCTTTCACATTAATAGTGCGAGATAGTTACTTATCCACCATGTACACTCTCGCATCTTCATATTCTCACACACACATGCACGTATATACTTTACTTGCTTGCAACGCGAAACATGAACAATTCATAGTTTAGTAATAAACGTATGCGCGGCCCGAGCGCAAAGTTCGCGTGCGCGCGTGGCGCAAGCGAACCCCCCATACGCAGCGCATAAATCGCGACTAAATGCCGCCCCGAGGTATGATTTCTATCATCAGGCATTTCCCTCTCATCTCATCCCCTTCTATGCTGGTTTCCCTCGCACACCAACCGAGCGCTAGTAGTCTTCAGCATACGTGCGGTGTCGACATTGCGCCATACATGAGATTGCAACATTGATAACGTCGCGCGCTGTGATGGCAAGGGAGTAATTGTCACAATTTTGCACATTGTCATCATGACTATGTACACGCGGCACACGCGAATGATGAACACATTGCAAAATTCAATTCAGCATTGCCTCCCAAATGCAGATTCGATGCTTGTGTTGAGAGTTTTGATCAGGCGATGAAAGAAGTCATCACACGACTTGAATCCGGCACGTAGTTTCATAAGTGTTAAACCTGGTTTATGCGCTTTCCATTGGATGTAGGGGAATATACGCTGCACGTCGACTAGGACCCACAAGGTCTCTTCTTTTCTCCAGAAGTTGCTGCATCCAAATCCGACCCCTGTGCGATAGCAGCCCATCGCAGCTACCTTGCCGATGATCTATAAGACTTTAAGGGGAATGATATCGAATAGTTTGTGGAAAGTTTCGCATGTTTGAAACAACGTCGAAAGAGAGGAGGTGAAGTGTAGGGCGCAATGGGTGGTGGCGGCGGTGGAGGGACGGACGACACCTCGGTGCCCTCAGCGCGAACGTCTAAATCATCGCCATCGCCCCAAGTTTTGCGCGCATTCTCAGCGTACGGAGCGCACCAAGCGAAGGTGATTCGTAGAAATGAAATATCGCTTACAATATCTTTCGGTCGTTTTCGCGAAGTCGCCCCCCGCACAAACCTCATGGTTTCTAGGGTTTTGCAGACGCCGCCCGGTAGTTGTGCGAAAATCAATGGGGCCAACACAAGCGAACGAAACTAATGGGCAAGATCTAGGAAAAGAGACTACAGCGTTCTTTCTTTAACTTGCACTTCTTTCATTTCAACTTTTACCTGCTTCGACATTGTATTTTCGTTGTGTTGTTGTTGTTTTCTTTTCGATTTCCTCGGGCGTCGTGTGTGTGTGTTTTTATTCTACTTTTTCCTACGTGCTTGTGCTGTACACCTTTAATTCTGTATGCTGCAGCAGAGGAGAGGAGGCTTTACGCAAGGAATCTCAAAAAACTTTTCCTATTAGTTCAATTAAGGTTCGGCTCGGTCGCGTCGAGCTTTTCGAACTCGGGGCGGGGGGCGCTCGGACGAATTAGGTGGAAATTAGAAATCACCACATTTCATCCGATTTAATAAAACTTTGTCCACCGGCAATGGCGGTAAAAGAATCAGCCGTATGTGAAGCTAAATTGCGAGTTATTTTATTGGGTTTATTATGCTGCAAGGTCAAGATTGTGCTCCCCATACACAATTGTGTCAAATAGTTTTATTATCATTTTGGGCCAGGCCTTGGATGCTTACATAATCAATGGGGCTAACGGATTCGCTGCGAGTGGTGGTTGTGTAAGGGGTATAGCCTTTTTTATATTGCATAACCTGGACGTAATCTCCTAAACGAATTCGTTGTTTTTACGAAGAGATAAAATGAACCCAAACTAAGCGGAGGGCCTTACTGGGTAATCTTCAGTGTTGTAGTTTATAAATATAAATTTTGGGTATGGGCATTTTCTCGTTGCGGACACCGAAATTGTCGCACATTGTGTACACAAAAGCCTCGTGCCGGTACGGTTCACACAGAACAGATGGCGGCTACACGTTGATATGTGTTTATCTCTTCCACTAACCTAGTCTTGTTGCAGGACGAAAAAGTTATTTGTGATTGCTCGATGTTGTCCCAATTCCTCTATCTTCATCAGTTTGCGATTGCCCTCCTATTTTGTGTTGCCTGCTCTGCGACCCGTGTATACGAGTGGGGCACGCAGCGTTTGTATGTCGCAAGATTTAAATTGGAAAAGGCCATGCGATATCCGGCAGGCGGCAGTCGGCAGTCGGTTGCGAGATCTTTTTAAGGATTTGTTAAGGTCCCTATGCGCTCTGTGCTGGGCGGACTTACGACACATCCTATGAAGTAAGTTACTACCAACGTTAGTCGTTCACGGTGTGTCTGCATGGGTGGATGTGTGCGTGAGCGAGGTATTATCCGGCGATCTTTGTGCCCGTTTGTTGAACGATTCCTTGCTCTGGTCATGTTAAGAAGTGGGAGGCTGGCCAGGCGGGGCAGCCTGCGTCCGAGTTTCTCGAGAAGGCAAGATCGATAGCGGTGGACATGGATAGAGGGAACAGGACTGTGCTTTCGCCGGAAAGAAAAGGACAAAATGGTGACACAGAAAAGGAGGCACAAGAGGAACCAGGAACAAGTGACTCTGATATTTGGCTGTTGTGCTTCACTACCTTTACATCCACTTTTCTCGTTTATTTCTGCGTGCGACGGCGACGTCCTTCTCGTCGTGTATGCTTTGCCATTCATCCCTATCGCGGAGACGCTCGTCCGAACGAACGAACGAACGGTGTGTAAATAGTGTTTCGGGTCGTTCGGGTTGTGGACCGTTTGGCGAAACCAATTTTATTACTATCGAGAAACTCGAGTCTCGCCACCCACATCCCCACATGCATATATGACACAAAAGTTTTGTTTTGTTTCGTATCGCCCCCACTCGTATCGAGTGTGGGAAAGGAAGGTACTTTGTATATAACCTTCGTTTACGGGTATCGCTTTCCTCTTACACATGTCGTGTCCGTTTTTCGCGCTCCCCCTACTCTGCGTTTTGTGGCAGTATCCTTGTTTGCATCAGCATTCACTACCCCTCTTCTTCTTGGAGCGTGCACTAGCTGTCGGGTTTGCAAGAAGACTCGCAGCAATACCTCAGCCTCCATGTCGGTCGTCTTTGTCCGCCGGCGGTTTTTGACGTCGACCGTAAAGTCGCCGCGGTCCCTATCGTAAAAATAGAAACACTAGCCAAAACGCAATACCCATGTTTGTGTATGTATATACTTCTTTATAACTTTGGTGGTCCATCGGAGTATATGCAAGCGATAGGATGACTGAATTGAATATTTAACGTTGTTTTTTTCCTTTGTGTGGAATTTCCCGTATGTGTTGGGTGTTGCTATGTTGCATTTCGCACAGCGCCCAAGAATCGTCGTCTGTTATTGTTTTTATTTGTCGCACTTGTGGTGCATTAATAAAGTAGTAACGTCCGAGCAGCTGACTCGGCGGTCTGCGGGCATTATGATGCCGTCCGCATTTTCGCACTAAAGTGTCTGAGTTTGTGGCGATTGGCGACGGCACGGCGGTCAGCCACAAAACGGTCCTCTGACTCGTCCACCTACCTCTTTCCGCTGTTTGTGCACACATTGCATTTTCCTTATAATCGAAACACACACGGCAGCGGACAAACTCTCGCCAGAGCGCACACCGTTTCGAGTAAATCCATTACGATATTCACTATTATTTACGCGTGGCCACGTCGGGCGAAATCTCATTTGGGGAAATTATTTGAAGGAGTATTAACTTTGACTAGCTTCACATTAAATACGCAGTTGTTTGACTATAAGACCCGTCGTCCTGCGGCAAATGTACCGGCCGGATGTAAAGCGTGAATTTTGTTGTCACTTTTCGCCGTGGCTCGCCGTCTATTGTCTTTTCCGGTTCGGTCGCATGCCGTTCGTTACGCAAAGGTCCTGTTCAAATAAGCGACAATGCATTGGCGCACATGGGGCCAACACCAGCAGCAGTGTGCGGCCACGACCACAATCACCGTCGGCGTCGTCGTCGTCGGTGGGTACCCATTACCCACCACTACCCACTCGCCACTTATTATACGCAAAATAAACATGGAATGCATGTGCGAGGAGTACGCGTGCGGCTGTGTGGCAGTCTGGCGCGCTCTTTGGATACTTTATTAACACAATTGCCATTTCATTTTCCTTGGTGCTCTTGGCGGGTCGGTGGTGTTGGGATTGAACAACCTCATCGGCTGTTGTTTATGATTTGCAGTTTTGGTATTCATTTTTCGTCGTCTCCCCAACGCACGCGCTAGTATTATAGTGTTGAGCAGGACTCATATTTGTACATACGCAATGTCCTTTGCTGCTACCGTATTCATGCGATGGTTGCAAAAATTGCAAAAAGGAAGACGTGGATGGAAGAAATGCAAAGTTTATTTGCGGCAACACATGTGGCGCAGTGCAAGGGTAATATCCAGTAGTACTCTACACAGGACAATAGCTTTCACTATCTCTCGGTGCGCCGGGATGAGAAGCGGCTGGGTGGAAGAGCTTGGTAGTATTGTCCAAAAGTTGGGTGGCAACAACTGCTGCAGGTGAATAGATATGCCATTACATATTCCAACTGCTGCCACTTTTGCTTACTACCTGGCTGCGGCCGAGAACGTCTGGGTTGAACTTTTTCAGCCCGACCCGCCTCTCGGCTAAATTGAGACAATTTTGCATTAGAATCTGCCATGGGCATTTCCCGAATAGGTCCTTCTTTCACCAACGGGCGCGCGTTTGTTTAGCAATGCATAAGATTGATTGTTTTTCGGCTGGCGCGCGTTGATTAATGAACGCGCCTACCCAGCGCCCGCTGTGTATACCTTTGTTTAATTTATCCGCAGGTGCAAACGTTGCCGAAATTGATAATTTCCACCTATAAATGGACACTTTTTGCGCTCTGCAAACGTACAATCCAGTCTGCCATGTTTATTTTTGTTATTTATGTCGAAATTTTGAGCTAAAAACAGTTGTACCATTCTTTGCATCCCATTCCCGGTGTTACATGCTACGAAAAGTTGGTGGCAATCGGCGGCGGATATAGTTTACCGCCCTCGCCGACACGTAATCCATTCGCCCGTGTGCTACACGTTTCGCGTATGGATTGTGACACGTATGCGTCGCGTCGCATCGCATCGCATCACCTCTCGTGTGTGCGCCGCCGCGCCGCCACCGCCGTTGTCGTCGTTGCCACCGCCGTGAAGCAAAATCCTAATTGGACTGTCACACACCGGTCGCGCTTCGGCTGGCGTTTCGCGATGCCACACCGCCGACGTTGGTTGCACTTGTACGCCGACGCGGCGGCGCTGCGTTGCGCTACGAAGCATCTATCTATCTCGGTGGCAACGGCGGCGGCGTGGCTTAATTAGAACGCCCGAAAATTAGTAGCCGTTTTTACCCAACGCCAACATGGCAGACAAACAGCCTAGGACATAGATTCTGGCGTACAGATACACATAATACGGGCGCGAGCCGCGCAACTAACGGTCGGTGGTTAGATATAGATGGCTCGCGCAATCTTTGCTAGGATACTATTTTGGATTTTGCGGCGGCAATGACTGTTTGAGGAGGGTGCCGCCGCGTCGGTGCGGATAGATCAGGTCAGATCGAGAAACGGGTTGACAGCGGGTGGAGAAGGTAACGGCCCACCCAAAAAGATAATCGGGGAGAGGAAGAGCATTGTGACAATTTGCAATCGGGCTTTGTCAATGGGTTGCGCACAAAAAAAAATTGGGATGGAATCGTCCCATTTATAGTGATTTGTGTCGTTACGTAACGCCAGACACTCTCTCGGCTACGAGTGGTTTTATTAATAGATATAAATCCATGGATAGATATTATGGGATTACGATAAGTTGTCCCCAGTTTGACAGGAGGGTTGCTTTGATGGCTCCTTCAATCGCCATTCGGCGGCGCTAAAAGGACAATATATATCCTGTCTCGACGCAAGAACAATCGTTTTGCCTGCTTGTGCCGCGCGCGCGCGCCCAACTCTCAACTCGAAATTGATTTCTTTTGTATCCAAAATTCTATTGTATATTATTATGGTC
>JARJDR010018329.1:0-13871 GCA_030264135.1 Myllaena sp. GC000078 | reverse complement strand
GTGTGCATGCGTGAGCATGAGCAATGAAATGCATAAACATCAACATAAACATGCAGCAGAAGAGATGCATGCTCGGGTCGAGAGTTCGCGGTGGTCAGCGGAAAAAACCCAAAGTTTGACCAGTACTGCTTCTTAAGCGGTTTCTTGTTTCGTGCTCGATTAACATTCATCTTGAAACAAGATTAGATTAGTACTTAATTAAATTCACAATGACGAAATTGTTTACGAAAATAGTTATATAGTCGAATTCAAATTCAATTCGATCCCATTGACAGACGATAATAATGCAAAAGATGGAAATTTGCAATTAAATCACGTCCGCGTTCGCACGCGGTTTGAAAAAAAGACGTATACATTACAAAACACCGGCACAAAACCATTCATCAGGCAAGCCATTTGGCGGTGAGCACGTGATGACTAGATACCCAAAGGATGCGAATCTGGGGACGTTTGATTCACCCACGTGTACGGGGCGCTTATTCACCGCCGAGAGCACTATAGTTCCAGCTAATCAGCGGCATTCATTCGTTTGCGTTTGCTACCCAATTACAAAAGCCGTGCCGTGCGCTGCCCGATCGCGCAGCGTGCAGATAGAATGAAGCAAACCAATTAACACCCCTTAACAGCATCCGCTGTCATCAGCGCCATTCCCAGCATAATAATAATCTCAATACGTTGCACAGATTTATTGAGTGTCGGGCAATTTTTCCGAATCGCATCAACGATGGTGCTTAATATGTAGACCAACTGTTTTGCCACAGGGTGTGCGGTGGGGGGAGGGAGGGCACATATTTCAAAGTGATGCCTGCCAACAACCCCACCGCCTTTCGGCGCTGGGGAACAGTCAACGAGCCACTGCAATAACACGAGACGAGATTGATTAATGGCGCCACCGCCGCGCCGCCGCCTCCGCTCTTGAGCGCGGTGGCGTTTTCGCCGCCTCACGCGTGAGCTGTACCATGTTTCGCCCCGTATCAGCACTCGCGTACTACTACCCACAAATGCGTCCATACACGCATTCGCATTGCGCAGACAGTGTGAACACCCAACTTGCTTTTGATAATGAATGAATGGATGAATATACCATAGTTGGTACACCCTTTCGCCGCGTTCATCAAGTTACATGCGCCGCGCTCTGGCCGCTCTGCTCACACCCCCGCTAGCCACCCCCGAGCAGCTGTGGTGTGGACGGGGCGTCGTCAACGCTTATGGATTTCGGCGGTTCAGCAATTTATTTCATTCGAAACCGACCCCGTGTATAGTTTTTTTTCGCTGCAAACGCGTGTAGTTTGATAGAGCAAAGTTAAGATTAATTACGCTAGTTTTGAGAAAATGATGAACGCTAAGAAAACCCGAACGGCGTTTTCTAATTTCTATGCACCGGTAATTAATTACGTTTAATACGTATTTCGCATTTCGGCGCCGAACAAGGCAAGCTACATGCTAAATAAATTAATTTTATTTTAATTGATTAATGATGCGATTGATTAATGACCGCACTGCGAATTGTATTTGTCAATAGATTATCACAGCACCATATTTTGCATTACGTGATTGATTCTATATTTGTTTCTCTGTGAGGTGACTTGTGAAAACTTAAAAATAATTCAATTACCTTTGAAATTAATTGTGTTTACGTCAGGCCAGCATATCTCCGATTAAAAAGAGTTTAAGTCTCAATTAAAAAGCAATCACCACACAACATCGGATCCAAAGTCTTCTTGTCGCAATGTTTCCCACTGTTGAAATGACCTATGGCTAAAGAAGAGCAGCGCAGTGTCAATGCCAAAGTCATGCGGATTGTGCAACTCGCCCCCGCACACTAAGAAATCCTTAAGTCACGCACTCACATGCACAACACTTGCAGTCACTAGTCAGGTCGCGTGGACGACTTGTTCGATCGCCGCGCGTTATGTGAAATGCGCCACTGGCTTAGCCAAACTAAACTCCCACTTAAGCCGCGTGCGGCTTTTAAACTCGAACCGGTCAACTGGGATGTGCTTGCCAGGCGTGGGTTAATGAGCGTGTGTATATTGCCATAAGCGCGACCGGCGCGAGGATATGAGCATGAACGGATGCGCGAGAGCGTAGAATGCGCACCAGTTCCTAAGCCTAGCACAAATGTATTGCTTTAATTCGAATTCGAATATGATTAGATGCCACTTTACGGCCAGGTAAATAATATGTCTCGTGTTAAAATCTTGTAGTTACTTTGGTGCTAGCAACTAGCCAGGAATTGCTGAATTTTAATTAATATTATTATTTTTTTGTTCGAAAAATACAACATTCTTTTCATTGTATATCGACGGTGACATTTGTAATTTGCGATAAGGTATTGACTATCACAACAACGAAGGTTGCACATTTTAGTCATGAAAATATTGACTGCAAATTTATGACATGTATGTACATACCTTCATTACTAGTCAGTGTACGACGATATCGAGCAACTCATTATCTGTTCGTATGTTTGATGTTTGCATTGCAATTAGTTTACTACCTTTTTACTCCTGCTAATCAAAATTCAGTTTCGATGACGCATCACGAAGATACCACTTGATATGTGTTCTTTTCCGTGGCTTGCAAACATGCCAAGTGTTTTTCAACAGTATTTTTGCTTACGCAATCGATTTCATACAACTCTTTTCATTTTATTAATGACTATTATATTATTTCATATTTATAATTGCATAAATAACGTCGTGGAATAGTTTTGTACGTAGACAAGCACAGGAAGTGCGTAAATACTTATTGCGACATCATTCAATAACGGAGCATGAATGTACCTACGTCTTTAAGGTACACATTGTTGCAAGTAAAACAACGATTACACCTTTATGCGTATGTACATTGCACTTATATTTTTAATTTCTGTAAATTTTATCTTTCTTTTTGCAATACAAAAAATAACTTTATTTGACATATTTATAGATAACGTATGGAATAAAAACTTGTGATTTCATTAAAAAGAACCAATGTGTTGGTTTATATAATTAATTATCACCAAACCGTGACATCATTAAACTCAATGATAATTTCACTTCTTGCCAATCGATACTAATTTTCGCGCAGTGATCAATACCAGCCGGCCAATTGTTGATTTTGAGCAAATTTACACGGAAATATTCTTGTTTAATCGTTTTTTATACTAAATAAATATGTATTCCCGCCTATTGTCAACGAACTGTTTTCCCCGTGCATGTTGTTTGCATGTGATTCATGCTCACCGAGCGTGATGGAAGCAGACTGATGAAAACATGTTCGATTCGTTGACAAATGACCAAAAATAAACAAAATTGAAATCATGCAAGGCTACGGCAAGCGGAGAAATATGCACTTTGCGTATATCGACTACGTTCGTCCACTTGCTCGTATTGTTGTGCGCCGATATATTTGGACGATGCACCTGTGCCAATGCCAAGTGGCGAATCAAGTGCAAGTTCGCGAGAAATAAACGCCGAAAATAGCAACCGCATAGTGGATGTTTGGCATTGCCATTGCTCTCCTATTTGGCTCCAAACTAATCGCATAATATATAAATAATGAGCGAATTAACAACAATAGCTGCGGCTCTACATTGGCACCGACAATCTTGCATTATTTAGCACCGTCGCGCGGTGCTGTAAACTGTTATTGATGCACTTCGCGGGCAGCTAAAAATAGCCCGCCGTGATTTCGGGCAATGGACCGCGGACCGCCGTTAACCGAAAAAAAACCAGCTGTAATGCCTTTTCGGCCCCGCGAATGTGGCCAAAGGTAAAGTGCATCCAGCGCTCGGAACTGATTGCGCGCACACCCGGAGCGCTCAGTCGCGTGCACGATCGCAATCAGAAATGCGGCTGCCGTGCGGCTCCGACGGACGGCGCAGTGCCCAGCACACAAAAGTCCTGTGAGTTATAGGTACTAGTTTGGGGCGTGCGGGGCACAAGCAGCGCACAAGACGGCGATTTATAATGCGTTAACGCTGAAAAATGGATTGCCGCGTAAGTGGATAGTCGCGTATTTTTTGTTGCTCTTGTTAGGCAAAGGTCATTGTAAGCCGATTCAAACAAGTTCTCGCAGGACGCGCTCGCTGGAAGACGCTTTGTGATGCGCCTCCCTAGCCACTATCTACATAGTATAAATATACGACTTGAAATTATTTAGAAATGCAAATAAACGAAATTCAGTACAACTTTGAAATGTCCATTCCGATTTCCAAATCAAATGCACAGCGGAGTTTCCGGTGAAGCAATCAAATTATCATAGATATAATAATGATGGCTACATTTTCAATTGGTTGGATGCTATCAACTGTCAACAAGTAGATCATTCACGTACAAACACACACACGATGCGCGCTCGTAATTAAAACCGGTCATTATCGTGACGTTTTTTATTATTCGCTGCACTTGAATTATTTATACGCATCTAGTTCGTGAAAGCCGGTTTGCGCATCGCCGTTTTACGGCTTGCACGATTTATAAATAGTTGATAAACGCAACGGACAAAAAATGCGCTTGCGTGCGTGCGTGCGACCGTGCGGTGGATCGGAAATTGTAATTAAATCAAATGGGTAGTAAAACGGCCCGCAAACAGGTTGCGCTTTTAGTGTTTACCCATTGCGCGTGTATTTCGTTTCAATCGCAATGGACCTATATAAGTCGTCGCGCGAAGAGATGATGCTTCGACACCAAGATGTATTTTAAGCGCGCTTGCATGATCGCCGATGCGATACACTGTACGCATTGCGAACGTTGCTGATATATCGAGGATATTAAGGGTCGATACGTCTTCGTTTACTATTTTTAGCACCAGCGCAACCAACGAACCGTCTGGCGCGCGGATAGAAAACGTGCGATCGAAGTTTTCTTCTGTAACTAATTTGTGTGTAACGCCCAGGCAACGGCGATCGTGTTACACCTGAAACCTGTTGGCTTTAATTCGTTCACGTAACTTGGCCAAGAGTCATAGCCAAGAAGAAAAAAATTAATAGACGCTTGAAACTTCATGCTAGGCTCTTTTTTACACGATGTTGCACAGGCAGAGGAAGATTGAATTTTTTTTCTCAATTACAGACCTAATCATTGACCGACTAAATAATTATTATACTTTTAATGGGTTGGTATAAAATATATTTTTGTAATTTAAAACTCGAACAATATGAACAATAAAAATTAATGTCTGATAGCAGGTCGGTATGTGCGCACATGACGTGAAAATTTGCATCATTATCACTTATCGCATTTGGCACAAGTGTCAAATTGCTATCAGTTTAAAGCACTCGCTTGCGTTTCCAATGAATTTTCAAATTATAATTTATGGTGTTATACTTAATTATAGAAATTGTTTGAAAATATATGTATTTCTAGACGTATTCGTCATCACAAGCCGTTATTAAATTTATGATAAAGTGCAATAAGCGCTCACGTCATGGAACATGACACGTGTAGATACGCATCGAAGAAGCGGAATAATCGTGTGTCGCATTGTATAAATAAATACGCGCACGTCTGCAGCAAGCGCAAACATTGATTTGTTTGTAGATTGCACACGGGAATCGCATTTCGAGAATGGTGTTATCATTTAATTATAAGAGAACCCAAGCGTTGACAGTTTATATTAAATTGCACCGGCGATTATTCCGACGCCGTAAACAAAATTAACCTAATTACTTACAGTAACAATTCCATTGTAGATACGAGTAGTTGCATCATGTTATAAATTATGCTGTTCCATTTATGTAACAGAAGAAATACAAATTAGATGATGACAAACTAATTTAAATTTCAATAAATGCATTAAAATACATTTGTTGTATTTGTGTAAACTAATAAAGATACTTGGTAGATATTTGCGTTTAATTTCAAAGCATACCAATAACTAATTCAATGTAAATATAATATAATATATGAATTTGTGTACGTGGTGAATTTGATATGCAGATAGCATTTTATTTTCGCTTTAAATTGATAACGTAATCAATTTGTATTATGGCTGTGATGAGAATGAAATTGTTACTAAGCACGAAAATTTCCAATGTCCTATTAGCTGGAATAAATAAATGTTTTGCTGCTTGAATAAAAAACTGAAACGCAAAATCTCGGCAATAAAGAAACAATTTTCGTCACACAATGCGTGCGGTTTGGTGTTCGTTTCTTTTTTTTTTTTGCATACGGCGCGCGCTCGGCATGGAAAACACACGCCGCGAAAAATAATATTCCAGTCACGTATTTCCATTAGTGCGCATTAACTAGGCCCTCGAGACTTAAACGTTGCTTAAACAATCTATTTGATGGTCGGTCGGGATGCACGGATGGTATCTGCGGAAAACAACAACCCGCCATATATTAATTTGAATTCAAGGCAAATTTGACAATTTTCCTGAAATATTACTGATTTAATAGTGAGCTAAATGTATGAATTGGCACAATAAAAATTCTTTATTGGCAACTAGATCATGCTTATATGTATATACACGCTGGCGCCCGGCGCCGCGGGGAGAAATTCCATATCATTTTATGAAGGCTTATGATAATAACGTTCGAATAAAATACAATTTCACCGTCAATTTCTCCGCGCGTTCCGTGCCGCTGACGAATTTGTGATATTTCACTGACAACTCCAGAAAAAATATTATCCGTATCTTTCTACTAATATTTTGGCAGGCGCCCTCATTCCAGCCGCTCCACTTGCGCTGCCGGGCTCTACTCATGCACCATACACCATATATATGAGAGAAAACAAAGGATGATTAATTTTGGAAAAATAAGTTACAGGTCGTCGGCGTCGCGACGCAGCAAAGTTGGATGTGTGTGCGCTGCGTGGGGAGCGCGTGCAGGCAGGACGGGGAAATGCGCGCACGCGAAAAAAATGAACTAAAATGAAATGTTGGAGAACTAAATGAGACGTCAGGCCGATGTTGCAGAGGGCAAGTTTCCATCAATAACCCCGGACTCCGACCCATTGTTAGCGAGCAGTCTGCAGCCGGAGTTTGGCGGTTTGTGTCGGCCAACCACTTCTGCACGAGAGGAAGAGACATTATTCTCCTTTATAAAAAATTAGTTTTGGGAACAATTTATTATTAAATATACTGCCACATTGTTTGTCTCTATATCAAATGTAATGCTATTGCTATCTTTTTGTAAGGATAATTCCATAATAACGCAAATTTTATTAAGTTAAATTTGCAATCACAAATCACAATATTAATTATCAACTTTCAATTGAATCAAGGCTGTTTCAAGCAATAATTCATTCAATAAATTAATATCCGCGTTGTATTTGCAACGCAAGAAAGTGATTTATTACCATTCGCGTTAATTGCAAAATTTTACTGTTATGATAAAAATTAATTATGATTTGAAGGGGTTGCGGCGACAATGGCAAAATATTACCCGTTTCATCCGCCACTTTGTAATGTACTCTAAACGCAATAAAACAATGATAAAATTTGTGCCAAAGTTGGCGCTGCGCGGCGAGAGAGCAGTTTGTTGTCGCGTGTAAATCTTGCGGGGTTGCGGGAGCGGCAGAAGCACCACGGTTGAAGCTATATATTTTTTGCGTTTGCATGTATATATAAAGTAGTTTCTTATCTATCTCGGCTGTCCGACCATGAAAGAAGAAAGACTACGCGCCGTGGCGCGCGAAAGGAAACGACGGCGACGTCCGCGTCGCTCCGCATTCGTTTTACGAGCGCCGAATATTTTTATCGCGCTCGCCGAGCGAAAATTGTAAAAAATGGCTGCTACGCCATACCCCCATTGCCGCAAAGGAAATAAAAATATGAAGTATGCTGAAAATCTCTTTCGAGATTTCCATCTTCAAAAATGCATGCGGTTAACGTCGCTGGCTGAAAGTTTGTGTTTGATGTGTTTTATTGATATTTTGCAGATGAGTTTAATTCAATTTGTGTATTTGTTTAAATTCTACGACAACATGTACTTGAACTAAAGAAAAACAAAAGATTGGTATAATGATTAATAATTTCAGCTAAAGTGTTTTGCGCGGAATTGTAACGCATATTCGAAAACACTTAAATTTGTTTTTATTCTGGCTTTCCGCGCAACATGATTGGCGAATTAACATAAATTGTAGAATAACTATTGCGGAACATCAACAACCTATGTTTCAACATCATAATGTCGTTGTTGTTATCCTTGCGGTTTGAATAGATACAAGTAGTTAATGCTTTTGTACTTTTTCTAAATTTGCTTCAAATGCTATGAATTACAGATCAGTAATTCAGTAAAAATTTGGCAAAACCCGTGCATTCAACAATTGGTAAATTTTAATTAACATTGTTAAGCGTGCGCAAACAACAATCATAAACTGCAAAAAGAAAACACATTAAAACGTTATTAACAGTAATAAGCATTCATTAAACATTTCCAATGCGCGTCGCAATATGAAATTTTCATATGCTCGTCCGGGCATCGATGGATGTATTCTTCAGGCGCGTAGGGATGGCGTCTTTGCTTTTCGCCGCTCATCCGGCCCCATTTGCGTTTCGACGGCGATCGCGATCTTCTCTAATTATTGTTTACACAATGGGTTCGACATTATGACGCAGCGACAACCCGACAACGAACGGACGCGACTTCAAAAGAAATTATCGCTAATTAAAAGGTTTAACTTATTTTACTGCCTTTGACGTACCAGGCGGCGCGCCGGCGCGTTGCTGTGCGACTGGCTGGCTCGTCGGCGTCGGTTGCATCTATCGGTTGTATGTGTCTAAGCGCGAAAATTGTGTCGTTCTGCGCATGCGAGAGCGTTAGTTAATTACGCTTCCGAGAAATATATATGCATGAAAATGAAAAGCATCGTCGGATTATTGCAGCGTTACGACAGCGCATTATTTGCATTTTATACAATAATTGTTAGTTACATTATATTGCTGGGCGGAAAAATGGATAGCACGACGCGCGCATGAATTACTGTTGATTGGAAAATAATCATTTAATTGTAAACCCGGATATGTGTCAGGCAAACGTTTCATCTCACCATAAAAAGTTAAAATTGTTTTTAATGGCATGTAATTGCGAAACGATAATCTGTGAATACCCCGAAAATATGTACTGAGTTTCATTTATCAATTACGTGTGCATATATTACACAAATTATGCTTATTTAGAATTGAAAACATATGCATAAGTAATGTTTTGCACGTCAATCCGTCTATTTATTATCGCTTATTTTTTAACTTGCTTATGCTGTTTCCAATTTATTTATCTGTTTAATCCATATTAATCAAAGTTATCTCGTTACCGTCACGTTTATTGTTTTTCAAAATTAATTGAATAATTCAAAACTAGTAATCAGTTATGAAAGCCAATGGAAAAATATACCAATTTACATCTTCAATGCTACCATCAATAATCCATCATGGCAAGTGAGCATTTTATTAATATAATAGCATTTTATAGCATAACAAATTAGCGATTCGCATGTGATCTGCGGTATTTTCGCGAAAATCTAAAGTCCAACGTCTTTAATTCATAGCGTCAATATACAATTAAAGGTTACATGGCTACTTATTCATATGATTGGACTCTGCAGCGCAGCAAGTAACAATCACACTTTAATAGTTATACGTTTCAAAGTTTTCGGTTACTGCCTCCTTCCTTTTTTTTTTCGCCAGTATCCTTAGTAATTCGTCGGAAGCGTACGTGCTGCTCAATCATTAATCTTCAAATTAAAGCGTTTATTCATTTCGTTTGATGCATGTTGACCGCACCGTCTGCCAATCATGCCAATAAGAAAGGCTTAATGTGTTTTCGTTGTGCGCACAATATAATTACATACAGCGCAAAAAATTGACATAACATATTATAAATTTGATATTATAGAGCCGCAAACCTCTCTCACATGATCCGCACTGCGTAGAAACCCATCACAAAGAAACAACAATGTGAAAAAAAATATCAAGTAATCGTCTCAAACACGTGATGGAACCAAGCGTAATTAAGACGTGAAATTTATGGCGTTCATGATTTCCAGCCATTTGTGGCATGTTTTTATTCGTACACACCGCTCAACGAGTAATTAGAATAATTAATAAGCACTTTATTACATTTAATTGGCGCGAGTGCTTGCATCGCGCATCGATTTGATTTGTTGCAATTGTTGCATTGTTTTTCTGTGCAATAAATTAGTTTCATTGCAGATGATCAATAAATTCATTCAACGATATCGGCCAAATCAATGAAAACGAAACGCGTATAGTAGATTTGTATTTCATTGATTTCGCGCATCGCGCACGCCCAGCCGGCACACACCGATTGAGAAATTATTGCTATTGATTTAGAAGCGGCTCATTGTATCGTTTTGACGACTATTTCGGTGTGTCCCGACGACGATGATCATGACGATGATGCCATGGGTCGAACGGGTCGAGCGGAAACGTATAAATATAAAGTGCAAATTAATAAATAAGCGCATCAATAATTCATGAGATTTTGCTTTCTTAGAGTGTAAACACACGCAGCACTCACGTAATAATTGTTTGGCTAAGCGACTGCGCGTTATATTAATGGTTTGTGTACATGCACGTATGGTATATGTGTATGTACACATCGTTGATGAAAAAGGTGGATTTTGCTTTCCTACAATTTATTTCTTTATCTGCGAATCAGACGGAACACGATAATAACAACGCATACATTTATTAAATCGCCGTTATTAATGTATTTTTATTGATGCAATATTGAAATTAAAAATTCTAATGCTTCGAAATACATAATCACTAAATTAATCTTTTCACACGGAAACGATATAGGATCAACGGAAGTTTATCAAACCTTAGATTAATATTTTCATGAGACTAATGTTTGAATAATCATCAACTTCCTAGGATTAACAAACATATGAAATTTGATAATTCGCTTTTGATTGCTTCTGCCTTCGCTTTCATTACATATTACATATACCGTTCTTCCTTGGTATTTGGCAGTTGCTGATTAATTAGAAATATAATCAACAACTAAAGTTGTCAAGTATGAAATATTTCCATGTTCATCAAAAAGCTATAATTTTCAAATTAATTTACATATAATTACAAATTAATTAAATTGAAATCAAAATGTACGTGTGGATTATCGTACTTGAAAAAGAAACTATTAACTACATGTGAAAGTTACACAGCGATTTGTTAAATTTCAAGTAATGTACATATTCAAATTCATAATACCTAAGTTGACTCTAATTATGTTTAATTATCTAATTAAGACACAAAGTTAAAGCAAGCCCATTAACTTTTTCTTCTATAGCGAGCAAGAAATGGCTTTGAAATTTCGAGAGCTTAAAACAAAATCACTCCAAATCCAGTCATCCATAAGGATTACTTCAAGCACAACTGTTCGTGATTGTACACGTATTTATGTCGTCTGGGTACACTTCTATGTGCATCAGTGATTTGTGACCCAGTAGTAAATACCGAGTTGCCTATTAGCGAGTACTCGTGCTGCGTTTTATTCGATGGCTGCGTCTACTACTACTATGCTTCAATTACCTTCGCACATCTACAATATACTCGTATAGCAGAAATGTCGAACTTTGCAGTGATTATTGACGTCGCCACGCATGTCGAAGCACGTATGAATGGCGATCGACAGAATGGAGCAATCAACGAATTTCGAACGATTAATTCGGCTTCAGTGCATAACATGCGACCCACTGCGGTACGCCCGTCGATTTCGCAATGTACCGTTGCCCAGCCATCCCTCATATTATTAATTCAATATTATCCCATTATGTTGTTGTTATCACAACCGAATGAATACCATTGTTATGTGAAATAAAATCATTGATTTCATGGCATTGCTATTCAATATTGTTTAAGTTTTTGATAATGTGCGAATATTTTTGATTTCAATGCGATGTAGTTTATGAGTCCGAAAAAAAATATCAAGTGCAAATTCAATAGGTGATCAAGGACATAATAATCGATTTTTGGAAATCCAATCAGCTTGCGAATTGAATCGTACGAATGCGCACTTTTTAAATCGTTGCAATGAATATTGATTGCTCTTGTTAAATGTCTATATTGACACAAATTTATTACAATTATCCTACGCACAATGACGCTTCGAAAAGCGCAGCTAAGTGATATGTAAAACAATTACTTCTATTCACCAGTAGATAAAATAATTTGAGTGAAATCGAGGAATATTTTTGTCCTTTGTACTTTCCTCCCTTGCCTAAAAAATACCAATTCTTTTAGATAAAATCAGTCAAATTCTGCGCCAACTTCCACGCGTATAAACTTCTATTAGGTTAAGATTAGGAAAAGATAGCATCCGATTAGCATATTGACGTTCCCTCAGCCGTCGTCAAATCTCTAGCATACATTTACAATAGCGCCGAGTGGCTTGCCGACGCTGGTGCCGGTGCGGTGGTTGATGGGGAAATGCGAGAGGGCACCAAGATTAGGATGGGGGCGACAGGTATAACGGGCGCATGATTATTTAGGCCTCTGCTGAGCGGTGGCAAGGTGGCTCCCCAGACAATGCAGCGCAGGAGCACAGCAGTGGCGTGAATAAATTGGCACCAGGAATCGAAGCCACTTTGCGGGCGTACGTCGTGAACCGCACGCAACTCTCAAGGAAGCCACCGCCGCCCTCCACCAACACTCACCCTACGCATTGTCCTTTACTAATTTATGCAAATTGTGCACTTCGCCACAAGGTTACCGCGAAGACGACGATGGCGCATAAGCGGCGCACAGCGAATGTGTGTTGACGGACGGGAGCGGGCGGCGCGGCGCGAATACGAGATTTTGTTTGAATAAACGTTGATTCCGCTGTAATTATATGGAGCCCAAAGTCTGTAATAATATATTGCGGTTCATTAGCAATGAGTTTTGGTTTGAATCAGGAATATGATGCGATAATAATCAAAACGGTAGTTTAAGAACTTGGCAGTAAAAAACTCGTTTTGCAATATTACAAGCTGAACTTGAACTTACAGGATTGCACAACAACTCGTCGCAACCGCAATGTAGCCACCCACGCAACTGACCTCTATCTTCCAAGGTGCAATTCGCATACAGTCAGCATGGTATTTGCATGCAAACGAACAAATCTATATACACTCTAAGAAATTTCGAGTTCTTACCTTCCGGACATACACATCCTTCCTCTGCGTCGATTCTTGTTGTTGTATTCGTCCGGCACATGTGTTCCGGACAAGACACCCGGCACTCGCTTGAAGTGGTGCACTGCCGCTGGCTATAAGTTGCTCCTGCTTCAGCTCTTTGATATTTCGCAACGTACTCACGCGTTGATGCTGCGGACGAGATGGAAGTGATGCACTTTGCGCATGCACGATTTTACGATGTAAGGAGTTCTTCGTGAAAATAACTTTCAAATAGTCAACATTTTATTATACATAGCAGCTAACTTTGAAATATTCGAATTGTTATTTGTTATTATATACAATTATTTGCATTTTCCGATGTCAATAAAATTATGTTGTAAATGAAAAAAATTGATTATTATAATTGCAGAAAGATAAAACTTTGATAAACATCCAATAACTGCTGCACTTCTGCACTCTATTCAAAGAAACTTTTTAGGAAACCACGGAGGAACGCTGAGCAACGTCATTAAATCCCAGTTGCAATAACTCATCCTCGTTTTCACTGCGTCTCATATTTGCGCGTCCGCCGCACTGCAGCAGGGCGCTGCTGCATTTTCTCTCACCTCCATGTACATACATAGATACTTAGGTATTTTGCATGTGTACCATCTCGATGAAGCGCGCATCATCATATTTGATGCTAATTAGATTAAACGACGCGCTGCCATCTTTCATCGTGCGCGCGATGACAATAATGAAATAATAGTCGCGCAACCGGTAGCCGCGCTGCTGCGCTGCATTCTCGGCAATGAAAA
>JARJDR010018326.1:0-51949 GCA_030264135.1 Myllaena sp. GC000078 | reverse complement strand
CGAAAACGTTCTATCCGATCAAATTTACATGGAAAATGCTTGGGGCCATCCTGAGGTGAACGTTATATCCGAGCAAACGTTATATCCGAGTACGTTATAACGAAGTTCTACTGTATATGGCTTTGGCGCGTCTCCGACACGTCAAATATGGGAAATCTAGTTAAGTCTGGGCGTCAGACGACTCATGCCCCAACGTTCGTCCCACAGACTCGCCGGATACGCATCTGTTTTGTGGCAAAGGTAGATTGTTCACATCAAGATTCAACGGCACGTGCTGGTGCTGGTGGTGCCTCCGCGCGTAGGAACGAACCGGCTTAACGGACAGGTTTATTCACATCGCCTGTGCGATACTCACTTATTGTTTTTGTTGGATTCTGCGTAATTGCACTCGCCAAACTCAATGACCAACATGATTTTGCATTCGCTAAATGGATTCCATTCATAAACAAATAATTGAGGCTCAACTCCACAATGAATGTGTCAGCGAATACGATTTATAGAGTTTGCAATTGATATCGTTATACTCGGAAATGGCGTATAATTAAAACTGTGGCCGCGAAAGTGATTCAGAAAATCCACTTCTTATCATAATTCGATTAAGTTCAACGTATGTATAACACGAATATCAATTTCTTTAGCTGGTTTCAATTTCACCATTTGAACGCCAACGTATCATACAAGTATGTAGTCGAGAAATAATTTGAAATAATTAAATTTGACGCGCTTATCGCATGAAACATTTATTATCGTGGCATACCACAAGATATGTGTAGATCATCTTATATCATAAATCTCATCTAATGGTGGCCAAACCTTAATCTAAATTTCTGGGGCTCGGGGAGACGCAAACGATGACGAGACCACAAGCGTACAAAGTTTACAAATGACACCGCTTTCAAGGAGCATACTTAAGCCATAAACTCAAGTCAATCTACATTTGGATGTGTTTGTACTGTCTACAAACAATAACACAAGCATAATATATCGCCGCTATCCACCTACACCTAACAACAGTACCAATATTGCTAGCATATGTGCACAGACGACATTATATGGCTTAGTTGCGATGTGCGTTAAGTAAGTTTGGAAAGATACGCGCTCATCTAGAATCATTCAAATAAGCTCACGCACTCACATATAAGAAACTAACACTGAGTATCTCGCCGGTCTTTCATTAAGTATTAATTGCGTGCCTACAATTTCTCGTAACAACGTTTTTTACACTTACTTAATACATGTCCCATTCGTCTTCATTACCACGCTTGCCGTTCTTATCTCCAGACACCCAAAAGTTTCCACCAACTAATTAAAACCAGAATCTCATGCAAATGAATGGTGACATTTATAGTTCAACATTTATCGAAAATGTTAGGCGTTTCGCAATGATCTCATCGACATGAACAATTGAATTCCGGAATCAGTGAGAACATTATCAGATGATCAGATCAATCATTTTAACGACGTGCCACCCCCCTGCCCTTTGCCCGCATCCATCCAACGCAACCGGCAATACAAATACGCGAACGATTTCGAAGAAAATACATTTTAAGGGCCACTACATGCGTCTCGCAAGCATGTGCAAGGGTTGGCAAATCACTATGGAAACCTGCGGCGCTGCGTAGACGTAAACATAAGCGCGGTGTGCGCCGCACACGCATATACACCACCCACCCCCGAGAGCTTCTCATCGATAAAACGTCTACGCGGCCGAGTGCCGTCGCCGTCTACAAGGGCTGTCTACACATACACCATTTATGCCAATACATTATATACCAGCAATACGCCAAGCGCCCGTCTATGATGTGTTTTTGTGTGCGTGGACTGCTCCACATTTCGGACCGCACTCTATTCTTACCAACCCTCCCACGCGCCCAACCAAGCAACCACCACCTCGGCGACATAAATGAAAATGACAAAAAAAGCACCATCCCGACCGACTCAGCTGTCTGGGATTTGTTCGAGCGCTGTCTGCACACCAAGCAAGCCCAACAAAAACTAACAACAAAAAATCGTACCAGAGAAACCCTGTTAGTAAATGGGAAAAGTATTAAAACGTTCTCAAAAGCTGGATAAAAAATTACCACTAGCCTTGGTAGTGGTAGTTGAATACGTGAGGTTGCAAAAGGGTGAATATACGCAAAATTCGAGACGAAATGAAAGGGATGGAAGCATATTCAATCAAGGGGGTCCAATGAAAAATTGCACGGGCGAAAAAGCCGTCGTGCTTCCGGTGAAAATAAAAAAGATTGTAATTAAAAGGCACCTCAAAGTGGTGCACACAAAAAACGCTACAATATGCGTAAAATGCGCGATGGCAGCGAAACGCAATAAGTAATTTGGTAAATATTTCAATTAAATACGAATTAATCTAAATCCTAATCGGGGCTTTGGCGGGCATGAATAAATATTGATTTATACTCACTCTCATTGCATTGAAGACTGATTGTGAGTGAATTGAATGCGGGCTTTTGAATATTCCCCATCATATTTACTTAAATTGCGTTCATCGGCAAGAAGGTCGGCCAAAAACCCAATCCGAATCGCACGAATGATTCCATTAATATGCAAACTGAATGCACAAACAACGTTGAAATAATAACAAAACATCACAAAGTGCATGTGGCTGTTTGCTGTTTTGCACAAACATCGCTGCCAGCCAGAACCGTTCGTTCGTTCGTATGTCGCATCGCAACCGCATTTATTTACTGATCGAATTCTAACATAATATAGTGTGCAGAGTGTGCACGACAAATGTAATAGTTGCCATTAGCTGGCGCCGAGAGAAGGAAGAAGTGTGCACATATGTAATATAATGCACGAGTTGGGTGATGTAATCGAAATCGAATGTCTGTCACAGCAAACCGCAGCGGTTGTAATGATCCGTTACGGTAATTCCCTACAGTTCTGCCCGTCTCAATTTATGCCCCAACCATATAGTTATGATACATGCTAAGGGTATGCGTATTAATGAAATGGAAATTAGAAAATCAATAGATAAATTTCGAGGCACTTTCGGACCGCCGAGTGGTGTCGTAATATCATTCGTTGAAGCGTAATAATTAGCCGATCGAGTCCTATTAAATTATTATCTGAGATCTGGTGGAGTCAGTCATATGAAAAATGACTGCGAACGAAATATAATTAAATATTGCTTATGGTCATTGTGATGAATATCGTTTGTATCGAGAAACGTTAGAAAGCAATACGAAGAGGAGGTTAAATTGAATTCTACAATGGAAAATCATATTCTGTCGATTTTGCAAAAATAAATGGATGAGTTCCAGCTAAAGGGACAACCGCTCATCTCCCAGCCTCACAATCGGAGTTTTACTCCTTCAATTAGACTTCACGGAAACGATGACAAGGCAGATGAAACCGCGGATTTTCTGTTCCGTAAGCGCGAATGGCGATTGCAATTTCATTTATTTTTGGTGTGCAATCAAATCCAAGAACGCGACTCATACTTTACGATGCGCAGAAAATTAGCCAAATGAAATTCTTAATAACCATTTCATAATTTAATAATTGTTACATACCTCAATGTAATCGATGCTAATGTTATTAAGGCAGCAAATATCCAAATCCGTAAAAAAGTCGATGTGATCGCGTCCACCCCAACACTATGTCGTAATCCAAATAATGCCCACCGAGTGTGGTGGATTGAATCACATGAATTGGCACCACTTGAATTCAAAAATTTGCCAAAAATATTCCCAATTACAGCGCTATGGAGATGGGTGAGAGCCACATTAGTGGTCCATAATGCACTCGGTTGCGAACGCACGAGGAAAAACAAACACTACCGACACGCGACCACCGGCTGCACGGAACGCGGGCACAGCGGCGAAGAAGAAGAGGTCCTCGAGGCAGAAGCGACGCTTTTTCTCGTGATCACGCGTGGCATGGAGAGTGCAGCATGCAGTTTTGTGGGACGGAGAACGGACACGCGCTGCGGCCCACTCCACGCACAACTTGCGAGCGACTGGCTGCTGATGTGCTGATCGGCTGCGCGGCCCGATTGAATCCCCGGAACAGCTGGCCGACACTTTCTACACAAACTGCATCGCTGCGCCATCTCTACTCTGTTTTTATTTAAATTTACATAACTTAAGTCATTTAAGTTAAATTGTTACTAAAAATAAGCCAAATAAATATAGAAATAAGAAAAATCTAAATAAATAGGTAACTCTAATTTATTCATAGTAATTTTGATATAATATAATCACAATTGATTGTCGTAGCGGTAAACTCGTAAAAATAAATATTAAAAATTATAATCATGTACACAGCAGTATTGCTATTAAAATGCAGTTCATTTTGACTCTTCCATCAATTGATATTGCCTGTAACATAATAATTTTGACATGGGAAATAAAAATACAGCACTGGGTCAGCACTTACTGTAAACGTTTAGTTAAATTGTCATTTTCAATGGTTTTGGAATGTAGTTTGTTATGAAGAATATCAATTGTTTGGTCCTTTTCTTTAATTTGTTGCTTCAATTGGTAGATGGTATCTTCCAATGCTTCAAACATTGCCTGAAATAAATTGTATCCAGTCATTACTATATTTCCGGCAGATAACAGTTTCAATGGCGTAATAAACATAGTCTTATCAAAGTCAGGCAATGATAACTTTTGATATATTCGCCTACGTAACGAAAGTTTTTGCTAACCCTGGATTCTTCGTTGGATTCGGAATACACTGGTGGTTCGTTCAAGCAAAAGAAGTCTTGAATCTGTTGCGAGAGCAAAAGTTTCGGCTCATTGACGATGGCGTTGACGAACGTCTGCAGACCGGCCACACGCTGGTCCAAGAAGAGCGGGTCGAAATTATTCCTCAGCCAGCGTTTGCGTGGCAGATATTGCACGAGATGCGGGTAGGAATGTTTGAGGCGATTACACAGGCGCACAAAGTCGGTGTAGCGTCTGAACACGTACCAACAATCGCCCGATGCTTTGTTTTCCACCCTTAATTTGTACACCTGAAATCAATGCTATTGTTTAAGTACTTAGGAATGATTTGAAATTGACGGGAGACGGGAGGACTTACTGTAAAACGTGCTCTCTCCTCCATCACTTCATATCCCACAATTGGAATGAGAATGTTGCCGGGATTAAAGTCAGCAGCATTGCCATTCTCATCACTATTTGGTGTGCCAATTGGTGTAAGAGTTGAGGTGGATAGTTGACTAGATGTGGAATTCATTAAACTGGAATTGTATCTGTAAATCAAGACAACTCCCTTTACAATCACCAACAACAGATTTATATTTTCTTAAGCAACTACCCCAAAGTTTCTGACAAATACTCCTCGGAATCGGTGCTCGTCGCAACGTCACATTCCTCCGAACTTTTCGCCACACCGTCTGCGTCGGCACCATCCAAAGTAACTTCTTGCAAAGAAGCACTTAGATGGTTCACCTGTTGCTGCGACATGTCGTCAAAATCACTCTGCAACACGCGCAAACATCAAATGCACTTTGTAGGCATCCAGACACGTTGAATGTGCAAGTCACCCGAAAACGTTTGCATTCAGCGATTTTGAAATAAACCAGACGCGATTTACTCACCTAACCTCTCAGCTATGCAAATAAAAACCAACAGCAAAACGCATGATTCGTATTGGAACTGGTTGGGAGAAATCAATCCTGTACGACGACGCCGCGAGCACAATAACTCGTTACATCACTGTCGAACTGCGGTCACCTTCGCACTTTGCAGAAGCACGATTTGTAAAGAAATCAGCTGGTTGTGTTTGTTGCGCGATTGTCGTACGTTGTGTCGCGGTTGCTCAGTCGTACGCGTTGTCGCAGAAGCAAATGCGCTCGCTAAGTTGCTTTGTGATTCGCTCGCTGGTTGGCTTGCTTGGTTACGCGTATGAGCAATGAGCGAGTGGTGCGCGCATTGGCCTGGCTATGCGAGTTGAATACGTACAACCACGTACACGAAATGGGTAAGTGGCTCATGCGCATTTGTCTGACTCATAACATGGCTTTGTTGAATTTACTTAAAAATACTTCAAGAAGCACCTGAAGAAGTACTAAGTAAGTAATATGTTTTATGAATGTCTATACGCGCACGTATTTTCCATCGTGGATCGCGCAAGCATGACCGCATCGTAAAAATCCGCACGCACGGACGTGTGTTTCTGCAAATCGCAACGCTTGACGAACGTTATAATTGAAACAATCACAGAAACTACTATTTTAATCATTAACTATATTCATTTTACATTTAATTTAAATTCATTATCACTAAATAACAAAACCACATCCTAACTGGCGACTTTGGTAGTAATTATAGTAATGAGATGAATGTTGATAAAGAAAGATGGTTTATTTATCGTTGTTTAGTTATTAACTTTAATTAATGTAAAATCAACATACACACTTTGAGAGTTGAGAGTTTATCCTTTTCGATTATATTGTTGTGTTTAGTAAGAGTGTTAGAAAACGCGGTTGAATGATTTGTAATCTACGATTATAAACTCGGAGCACATTCATTAAAATCGCACATTTCTGTTTTTTATAACTGCATTGCACACACTTCACAACCTTGTCTTCAGTGCATTTTTGCTCAATGCTAATGCATGCGGTCATGCTTAATTAAATTAGGAAACTGGAACGGAAAAGTATTTAATATGCATGAGTTGGTTGCACCAATACCATATAAATTACATATTTTTGAAATATTATTTTACTTATACGATTTAAAAATGATTGAGAGAGATTGAGAGTAATGACACAAAGAAATGAAGTACAAATCAAAATTTATTAACAAATATACAACTGATTTCCAATACAAATTGAATGTGAAATAAATGAATAAAACATAATAAATGCACCATTTTTAAAACAAACAACTGATTTTACTCCTCTACAACTCGCTGGCCTTCTTACCCTTCTTCTTCGTCATCATCTTATCCTGATGCTCGGTGAATTGACGCTCAATTAATCGATCCAAGTCATTCAACGACCCATTTTTAATGGACATACGAATGGCCTCAAAGAACTTCATATAATGATGATTGTTGTGTCTATAAAAAATAATCAATTGGCACACATTATAATAAATATGTTATGTCTTACATCATCAAAAGCAGTGGTCCTAATAATTCTTGCACAGTGACCAAATGATGCAAATAAGCCCTCGTATGTTTTTGGCATGTTAAACACTCGCAATTAGGCAGAAGTGGTTTAAAATCGTCCACGTATCTATGAATAACACAACCAATTTATAAGAGAATACCTCATTTTGCAAAGTAAACTTACTTCGAGTGCCTTAAATTAATTTCATAGGTTTGGCCCTCATTGTAACTACCAAGATCACAGGAGAATGCCAATGCGGATGATCGCTCGGTCACTAAATTGCAATAAGACGTATCAAAAACATCAACGCCTAACTTCACAAATTCCATGATAACCGTTGGATTCCAACAACCTTGTATAATTCGTAATTTGCTTTCTGGTAAGTTATTCTGCAAAACTTTTATAAATACATCTAAGCAATGAATTAAATGAAATATTTATTACAATTGTGAATTCAACTATGGGTCGGGCTTCTTCAAACGGCAGAAATTCGATCTCCGGTCCATTATTATGCAAACCATCAATAAGAAATCCCTTCATTACATCGCTATTAATCACGGAATCAATCGATTCCTTTCGTGCTTTCATACAATAACCTCCGACGATTGCTCCCAGTGGGAATGAATCTTTCAACTCTGCACAATTGTTGTGTCTATCCAAACAACGTTTAAAAAATTCTTTGGTATTCTCTACAGATTTTGAAATTCTTTTGCTGGAACTTTGCACATTGGTATCACCATCAGACAGAAAGAAGTATATATCCGGCTTATAGCACTCGATAATGTCCATGTAATGATCGGCGGATAACATCACCTTGCCTTTCCGTGTCCACATGGGCACTGCACCTTTGTGATGATGTCCAGAAACTGTTAAGTTGCCTGGGTCCTGCACCGTCATGCATGTCACACAATCCTGAAAGCCTGATAAGAAACCAGTGTGATTAAACAAATAAGTTGAATTAAATATATTTACCAATAAATTCCCCAAGTGTTCCAGCATAATCTGCAAGAACATCGCTATACTGGTAGGTACTGACGAGTGGAATTTGCAATATTTGCGGCGTTCGCGAAATAATCCGGAACAGCTCATGTGTAATGTGGGGAATGGCGCCACCCTAATGATTCACACTCAATGAGCCACAAAAAGAGTTAATATAAATACAATTACTTTTGTGTAGAGCATCGCTGCAGGCGTCTCCAAGGAGTAGCTGGGATGATGAACGAAATCCTTCAAAGCGCCGATGCGAGGTGCGCATTTCGATACGTTTTCAACAACAAATTTCATACTGTTATTTCGCACTGGCTTATTAGCTAGCTCACTGGCCAATCTATAAAAACGGCGGTCGCAAAGGTATGTAGTAATCGAAAATGGTAAATCGAAATTGCCAACACGTGAACGGGGCCGATTTGAACTGTGTTTTGAATTGGCATGGCATTGTGTCAGAATGTGAGGTTACGTCGCTTGTTTTCCTTGAAGTGCGTAAGAGTGCGCACAGGGTGCGCGATGAGAATGAATAAAAAGTTTCAAAACTTTTCAAATTTTAGCCGTTACAAAGAATTTATAAAATTTTGAGAGAAAAGTTTAATAGATTAGTAGATACACGTTCAAATGACTGCAAAGCTTTCCATGATGTCAATTGAAAAGATATCTCTTCTAGTTCCCATGATTAATCTATTTTTATAGTTCTATAAACTTTCTTCTTTTTTATTTTAAGTGGTTATAGTTCTATTATTCTTAATCAAGTGTCAACATAGCAAATTTGTTCATTAGATGTTTTCTTGTAAAAAGAAAACAATAAAATTGTAGTAATTGCATGTGAGCAATGAAACATAAATTTGTACGAAACCAATATTATGAATTTATTACTTATTCCTAAGTAAATATTGAAAATTTAATAGTAAATAATATGAAAGCACTTTTCTTTCAAAACTACAAAGAGAAAGATTGATACCGTTATGGTAATATCAATTCGATTGTAATATGCTAGATTGTACCACAATCTTCTTGCTCGCACTATGTTGGTATTTTTGCGCTTATGAAGCGGATCAAGAACGAGGTTAACGACAAACACGACGATGCATTCTGCAAGTGCACACCTGAAATGTTCGCAATTTGCTATTTGATACAATAATAGCATGTGATTCAGTCGCTGAATACGCAAAACACAAACCCTTCACTTTGCATGCCTTTCGGTGGTGCGGAATGCAATTTATTTGTCTTGTTTAAATTAACCGATGAAGAAATGGCACTACTCATGAATGACGCACAATCGATGAAAGTGTTCCACTTATTACACTCACGCATTGTTTACCACAATTTCAATTAGCACAATATTGATAAGAGTCAAGCATTTACTACGATTCTTATTGTCGGTGATAAAAAAGCGGCGTAGAATTAAGTTATCAAGGGGATTTAGGTCGCAAAATGCAGAGCTGTTATTTATGACTCGATCTCATCGATGTTAAATATAGATGTTTTTTCCGCATTTATTTTCTTGCACATGGGTGGTATTTATTAATGCATTTAGAAGTTGTTTGCTTCATCCGTCATCACTCGTTCGATGCTCATCATCGCAGTCTCGTTAGGATTAATGATGCATGCATGAAAAAAATAAGATTCATGAACATACATTCCAGGAAACAACTTGTTTCGTAGTTTGCAAACTTTCGTGTTATTCATCATCCTCATCAGCATCATCGAATGAGTAATTTTCGGATGTGGCGCCAAGCCCATTATGCGTATCACAATCGAAAAGTCGTTGGTGTCGTTTGTGTTCAATGCTTCAGACGTTGATTATTGCTGTGATGAGAGGATCATATCCACGACCATGACGACGACGACGACGACAACGGGGACGACGCAGAAAGCAGAAGGCAGTCATTTCATAACTGTAACTCGAACCCACTGCTGCATCAAAGTACCGTATATGCTATACTTTGACTACGACTCGCATCCACCAACATTGATATACGTCTCGGCTTGGCCGCACAACTTTTGCATTTGTTTATGGAGATAAGACTAGAGGATTCGATCGGCTACAACTTTTCATTAAAATGCTAATTTTAATCTGTCGATAATAATGATTGTGATTTAATTGCTACTTGCGAATGGTGTGTTGTCGAAAATAAGATCACACCGTTTCACAAAGTTGTGAAAAATGTTATAATTTGAATTAAAGTGTGCAGCCGTGAAATTGCATCGTTTATGAAGCAGTTCCGGTTATTTCAAATGTCATTGAGATGTGGGGCAGGTTCAAATATGGGTCACACATGTCTTCAGTAATAACTGAAGGATGTATAACGCTCTTAATAGTCGACTATTGAGAATGAAATGATTACGTGTAGTCATTTTCGGGAGATATTAATCAATGCGCGAAACAATTGAAACAATTTAATAATTTTTTTGTTTCAAGTCTTGCTTACACCCAATAAACTGGATCGTGTAAAGCAAATTTATTTAATACAATGGAAATGATGATGCTCTTAATGCAAATGAAGAATTGTCCAAATATTCAGTTTAATGCCTTTGGAACTGAATTAAATTTAGTTCGCAATAATAAAATCCTACCAGGTATAAGAATTATTCAACCCAAACATAATAAAATCCGACAGAGGACAAAAATAAAAACTTAAACACGAGTTTGACAGTTAAATATAGTTATTTATCATTTAGGTTCATTATTTCTTCTTTTCATTTGCATACAGACAACAAAAATAAATATTTTTAAAGTTTGAATTAATCAGCAATAAACATTAATACAGAGAATGGAAAAATTGAATCCAAAACATCCAAGAAAAAGTAACAAACAAGAAGTTGAAGATCCGTTTGCTCGAAACCCAGTCACCCTTCACCTCAAACCTCAAGCCGGCGACTTTCGTACGCATTTAATCATCGAAAAAGCAAGCCAACGCTCTTGCGCGCGGCCAGAAAAAAAGGAAGTGAGTAGTAATTTCCAGAACACGGCCGTGGCCGGCGCGGCGTGCAAGAAACAACAAGTGGCGGTCGTGGCCGCAGCGTCATGGAGAAAGACTTTCGTCCATCCGCGGGCGTCCGTCCCCACGCGAGACTTTCGTCGTCGTGCGCGCATCATTATCATCCGAGTATCGCGGCGAAGCGCGCTCAAGAACTGCTCCATCCAGTTATTACCTCAACGGCTCTCGTCGGGGCGCACACCGCGCTCCGCCACCGAAAATCTTGACTTCCGCTCCGAAACGCCGAGCAACATATCCACATGAAATCAATCGAAGAGCGTGTGTGGTATTAATACAACCGATAGTATTAATAAAGAGTGCGGTGCCTGTGTGCGCGCTGAAAGAGTAAGCGAGAGCCAGCGCGTTAAAGTTGGCAATAGCCTATATTCCGATCGCTGATTAACGGAGTGTGTTCAAAGAAATACCGTAACAGCGTAACCAAAACGGCGGTGAGGCGGCAAGGAGCCTTCGACTTGACTTTTAGTTCGCATGTTATTAGCGGCGTGTGTTGTGCGGATAAAACTCGCGCGTTCGAGTTCAAAAACTTAATATTAAATTTGAGATTTGCGCTTTTTCTTCGAGTGCCTGCGCCAAAGATGTGGAGTGACTGAAAGTGCGCTGATATTTCGAGTTAAATTAACAAAAACTTGAAGTGGAGCAGTGATTTTTATTAGGAATTAGCAGGTAAATATCAATTCTTGCAAAATATCAATTATTTCTTACAATCAAAGACCTACAAAACTAAAATTTACATCGTTAATTAACGAGCCATTTATTGTCCATTGTTAGACTAATCGTACTAATTAATTCCCTCAATACTTTCTTTCTACGACTCGTTGAATTGATCATTGCGTCTTGTGGGGATTTATGTGTGTGATTACTCATTCAATTCAACTAGTTCTTCTTTGGCGCAGAATTAAACAAGTTCATCTATTACCGGCGCACGAGCGCCGTGTAAAAAATCATACAAATTCTGCAATTACAATTACTTTCGTGTTCGTTTCGCGCCCTAATTGAGCGTTTAAAGCGTACATACGTGGATATCAAAAACGGTACGCTCGCGTTTCCTCGTTAGGCTTCTATTACGTCTCATCGAATCCGTTTGCTCGTAATTATTACAATATTAGTCGAGCGCGCAATTACGTTTGCATTCTTAGTACGCTCGGGTAATTACGCTCTCAAATCTCAATTGGTACCATCAATTAGTGGCAGGATAATTCGATGACGCCGGCTAGTGTAGATTTTTAACGAATGTGTGAATTATTGGTGTTAATTTGCTAGTTGGTCTAGTTCGAAAGTTGCACAACGTTCACTTGATAATTTTAGTGCGCTTCATTAACATAATATTCGTTTAGCTGATGAGCGCAAGTGATGTAGAAAACAAAATTTTATAAAAAATGTAATTGGCACAATGGTTGTTTTGAACGTTTATTAAATCTGGGTTTTAATTGTAATGATTATCATGAACTACGTAAATCTTAAGTCGAACAACAATGTCTATTGAATACCTAATTATTTATCCTCTGTAAGACGATTGCAATGCGTTAATCTGCGTTAATTGCACAGGATAAATGTAAATCTGATTAGGTATTTTGTTATTCAAGGCCTACGTTAACAAATATTATGTAACACAATTAAGATCTAATTATTCATTAATAGCTTGACAATCGCTCTCGAGTTGTTAATAATCTAACAGTGAAAAGACGCATTAAGTAATAACAGGATTACGAACATTACGGACGAGATATTAAAAAAATCTGAACTGATTGAGGAAGCGAGCTTGCGTAATTAATGAGCATCAAGGTCGCAAATGGAAAAAGTATAGCAATACCTCTTGTGAGAGTTTAACAGTATTGGGATATACGATGAGAGATGAATCTCGTATATCGCAAGCAACAGTAATCATCAGCTGATCCGACGAATAATAATAGCCGACGGCTAGAAGACGTCCATTTGCGGTCATCGACACGACTAAATTGCGGCATGTGGCCAAGCAAACCCGCTAGCAAGTTATGAAATTTCTTAATCATTGTCATATGCTTAACGTAATCAACGTGCTGAATCTATGCGCATGTATTCACTTAAACTAGATTCTATTCGGCGCCACTCCTCTGCTTTTTCTTGCAACTCTGCTCATACGTATATGCAAATGATGCATCGAGCGTTTAAAATTCAAAGGTATTTAGGTCAGTAGAAGCAAGTTGAACTGTCGAGTCGTGCGAGTCAAGGTTCTCCAATTACCTTGACCGAGACCGCTGCAGAGGCAGAGGCAGAGGCGCGACACATCACGCACGACAAAACGAGCTCGCGTACAGGTCGTCAGCCGTAAAAACTGCCTCGCACCCCATTTCACAGGTGGATGTATAGTAATAATATAATCATAGAGTTAGCTATGTAGACTTGGAGTATTCGTTTCGACACCCAGAACGAAGAATGAAGGCGTGCACAGTTAGTGCGGGGCACCGCCATCATCATGGCGAGGAGACGTTTGAGACTCTCCATTGTACCGTTACGTGTGGGTGCCGATTACCTTTCAAATTACATTTTTACCTCCTCCTTTTCCTACTTGTTGCTTTGCCGCCATGCAAAAGATGTTAAATGTGTATTGGTTAATTTTCAGAAGCCAACCATCATGGAGCTGCAATACGTCGTAATGACAATTATAAAGATCCTCATCTCGGTGCCGACGCTCGTTGTGGTGATACAATTCAATGGCGTCAATGGCGCCGCATTGATTGGTGGCCATGTTAATAACGTGCACGCTACTCAACCGGCGGCGTTGTCGAAGAGCAACATCACCGAATTCAAAATCGATCTGAGCGATGACAACGTGCAGGAGGAGTCCGTCGCGACAGAGGTGGTGGTTGATGATGGTAGTAACCGCACTGAAACGGTGCCTGACCCGGAACCGCTCATCGTGCCCGGCTATAATTTGCCGGATAATATTTTCAACAAAGGCAAACCCTTCTACCTTGAGAAGGATCCTCTAACTGGGAACATTGACTTTAATTCGAAAAGCAAACTCTATGAGGAATACGACTATGAAGATGTTGATTATGATAAGGCGGCTATAGATCGGAAGGATGGACCGATTGCCGGTGGTGGCGGTCATCATAAACCGAGTGATATCAATCAACTGACACCCAATTTTCATGATTTCCTCAATTTGCCCGTGAAATACAATCCGGATAAATACGTTTACCCGCTGATTTCGTCCTCGTACGCCAATACCAAGGTTCAGGGCAATGTAAATAAGCATCAGAATCATAAGAACTATGTGGTGACCACTTACAAGCCAACGTTGAGTCCCACGTATTTTACAACAAAGTATTATCACACTCAGGATAAGGTGATTGAGTACACAGCACCATCGAAATACGCGTATGATATGTATACGACACCAACACCGGTCAAGATGCAGACGACTAAGCGCGTGACTGAGAACAATCTGATGAGCAGCCCGATGAATCATCCGAGCTATGCGTATAAAGAGGATTACTATCATAAACCGTCAACGATGACGGCGAGCAGCACACGGGCGCCAGCGACGACTACTACATCAAGTACAACGACTGTTCGCACGACGACCAAAAGGCAGATGAGTTTGTTCGAACAGCTCTTTGGCTCGGATTATGACGATACCGAAATGACCGAAGCATCGCCCACAACTACGATGAGTAGTAGTACAATGGCAGCGATCACATCAACCACCCCAATTCCGGCAAAAACGGTTAAACCATTTTCCTCTACTGATGGACAGCATATTCAATTGTTCCATAATCTCCCCAAGAAAGCCTCTACTGCAAGTGTGTCCACTACAAACCACCAGAATGTGCTCACCGGTTCGCACATGGGCGACATGAATTTCAGTTATGAGTATGAGGATGAGAAACCTGCGCATGTCTCGGAAGTGGTCAAGAAGCCACCGCCACCGCCACCATCACTACCGCCGCAACATAAGGAGCCTGAGAATATCGAATCCGAAGAGTACGATTATGACTACTTGGATAAAACCACCGCGCCAGCTTTGACGTCTCCAAAGGATATCAAGCAAGTGACCAGCTCACCGCCAGCTAGTAGTACAGTGGTTTCCACGACGACTCCACCGACTTATGCCAGCAGTGCGTCAAGTACACTGCAGACAACCACAACTGAAGCCACCAAAATGACCTCATTGCCTCTAGGAGAAAATCATATTCAACATCATCATCATCACCAGCAACAAGCAAACAATCGTCCTATTATTGTGACTGGACCAAATCTACGTGAGCAACTGAACAACGAGAAGGTAGGCTATGTACATCATCAAGCGCCGTCGACCAGCTCCATTCACATCGCGCCTGATCAGGACACGGTGAGCTTTGTGATGGGTAACCATCAGAATGTGGATGGTGCTGCCACCGGAAGTGGTGGAAGCGCATCATCGACAGCCGGTACCTATGTAGGAACATCTCTGAAAGAGAGCCCCTATGAATCGAACCCCTTCAGACCAGTCTACGATCAGCAACCCGATGAATACCAGGTGAAGAACGAATATCAGAAACCGTACTTTAACAATGCACCTGTACACCATCCTGGCAATGCGGTTACCATCCAACCGATCAAAACCAGTGAGGCTTCGCTGTCGATCGGCAGTCAGATCCCACTCAAACCCGGCCATGTAGTGGATGAAAAGATCGAAGAGGTTGACTATACGAAAGGCGCGCAGATTGTCTTCCCGGATGCGGTGGACAAATCAACCACGTACACACCGGATCTCAGCCCACCGCCACCACCATCGGCAGGCAATACTTATGTACATAATCTGCATCCGGGTGCGTTGCCCCCTGGAGCTGGGCATAAAGAGGTGCTGAAGCTGAGCTCTAAACCGATGTTCCATCAACTGCCCTCGGAGTTGATGCCGCCCGAGAGTGTGGTGAAGCTGCCGCAACGTGTGCGCCCACCATGGGATCCACGACCTGGCCACTTCCACGCCGGCCGACCCGAATATGCCCGCCCACCACGACCGCAGGAGGTTTATAAGCGTGTTGATACACTGCCTAATATCCTGCCGCAGTTCAGACCCAATATGGGTAACAACAAACCGGTGCATCATAACCATCCGCATGGACACCATCCTCACTATCAGCATCAGCATCAACATCAGCAAAATAAGCATGCGCCTCAGTCGCAGCCGCAAAACGGACAGAATTATGCTCGTCAACCACTCCTGGAGCGACCGTTGAATAACCGACCGATTGGATTCTTTGAGAAACTCCATCCGCCGCCACCACCTCCCCCCGGGTCGGGCAGTGCGGCCCAGAGTAAAATCCCGTCTAAAGTTGTAGAAGATCGCATTGGAGCAAAACCACCCCAAAAACCACAGCAGCAGCAACAACAATCACAGAATGGACAGAATCTACCTCCAATGCAAGAGCATTTTGCTTTTCTGCAGGCTCCACCTAAGATAATGGTGCCCAACCGGCGTAACGGCGAAGATCCCGAGACTTTGCAAATGATTCAAGCAAAACAAGAGAAGAAGACTGACAAACAGCCGGTGTTCAAACCGAAAGCACCGTTAAAGGACAACACTATCGGCTCGGACATCAGCGAGATTGTAACACCCAAGTCGCCGTCTTATGTAAACACCGACAAACCGCTCTACGTGGTCTACCCGGTGAATTCGGCGCCGATGAAACTCGACGCGCTCAACGCCATCAACAATAAGAAGGAGACTGTTGTGATTGGCACGCGTGCCGAACTACCACTGCCTCCGTCGAAGATTAAACCGACGGCTGGCAGCAGTGCACCGTCGGCAGGCGACAGCGATTTCAAGTACGAACTGAAAGACCGCCACGATTCGCCTATTCTCAAGCCGCGCCCGGCCATCTTCCCCATCAAGTCTGACTTTCCTTATCCGCTGGAGCGGCCCGACCCATCCATGGTACTTGCTGGGGATGTAGAGAACAAGCTGCCCGACGAACCGACAATCATCTCGTCCAATCAGTGGAACACCATCGAGCAGGTGGACACCGAGCCGCGTATTGTCAACCACAACCAGCACGCGCAGCCCGCCAACGGCAATCAGATCTCAGTGACGCTGAAGACGTACACGGAGAAACCCATTGCGGTGGCGTACACGCCCACCGACAGCAGCAAGTTCTCGATGCCGAACTACGCCAGCTTGGTGATACCCGAGATACGCGACTCGGAGATCACGGTGAGCGCTGTGATGCATCACGGACCGGCGGTTTCGCCACCGCTTGCAGCGCACGTGCACCATCATGTACTGCCGCCACAGCAACAGCAGCATCAGCAACCGCAGCGTAAGCATCAGCCGCTGGCGCCGATTGTGGTCGTCGGCAGCGGAGGCGACGATGAGCAGCAGGAGTTCCAGGCGCCGTTCCAAGCAAGCGCGCATATTGACCACTCGCTATCGCAAGGCTGGGCGGTGGTGCGCGAGAAGGACGAGCGTAAGGATGAGATCACCACGCAGCCAATTCTGACGACGAGCGAGTTCGATATTGAGAACTTTAAGCCGCAGCTGGAGGGCGGTTTCAAGCCGATCTATAGCTATCCAGACGATGGCCAGGACGGCGGCGGTAAGGAGGCGAATAAGGAAGTGGTCATCAGCGAACGACAGGAGTAAAATGGAGGACTACTTAAAATAAGTCACAAAGAAAAACAGATAGAGAACGAGAGAGATAGAGAGACATGACGGCGACAGTGGTGGAGAAGAAATCTGGTTGGCGATTGGCCCGTTGTTAAGGCGCCTTAAAATCGGATTGGTTGGTGGTGGTGCATTCGGGAATCAAGTTCGACGAATTGAGCATAATTCTAAAGCAAAGTCATTCACTATTTAGTAGACGAAAACCAAAAAATATTCATTCATTTCTCGAACTTACCTATAATCTATATATTTATTAATCCTTAATCTCATAATTAAGTGTATTGTTTTCCTGTAAGATTTTCGTTTCTTCTACGAGTAGAAAATGGAAAAAATATTACGCCGATGAGTATGATGTGGGTACTTATGTATAAATTAATTTGTATTTATTGTGTGAGATTGCATATATGATTTATTTATTTATTGTAATTTATAACTTTTTATGTTTTATATTAGGTATAATTAGGTGCATTGTCATATTTAAACTAATTAGCAGTGAATTAATCGTATCGGACAATACAAAGTGAATTAACGATTATATAGTTAATAATGGTTAATAACATAAATGGTAGCAATTAATTAATTTTGTACTTGCTACACATAAATATACGCTGCGAGAGTGTTTGTATACTGCGATCAATTTATGCTAATAAATATTGAGTACATAAATAAACGATGTAACAATTTTTCTACTCATAATCACCCTGATGGTACATGTTCAACACTAGTGATATGTATTACCATCAATTTGTTTCTATCATCACTTTTTGTCGTTAACTTATTGCCTTAAATTGCCAAACGAAACGTAATATTTTACGGTGAAACAGTCCAATCCTTTCTTTTTCTCTTCTTGCTTGCTTAAATATTATGATTATATGCATGGCACAATTATATCAATATGAATACTTTTTGTTTGAAATGGAAGAGCTCTAATCCACCAGCGAGGGATTTAATGAATTAATATAATGACAAATAAGGCCAAACAATCAATCAAATCTTCCTATATCCTATTTTGAACATGAACAGCATATATATATTTTGTAATTCAACTAGCACTATTAAATCTCTCATTGAAACAATTATATATTGTACGATTTAGGAACAATCCGAGTTTTATCTTACCCATTCCTCTGCGGACCTTCAATTAAAGCAAAGTCTAGTTTAAATAAGATAGATAGAACGTAATTTAGCTAAATAGCTAATAAGTATCAAACACATCTATATTGATAAAAACCTCCTTTCAAAATTCAAAATTTGCGTAACTCGCAACTATCGCAAAAGATTGTATGTATTTATAAGGAATGTAAAGGTCATAATCGCTTGCACGCGCCGCTCAGCATTACTTTCGGCGAGCAGGTAGTGTAAGAACTTCTCTTACGCTCGCACCTACCTACTCTTCTCTCTCCTTCACAAAATCACAAGCGCCGCATAGCATGGGGTCCGCCACCCGGCGTGTCGGCGGCATGGTTCACAAAGGAACAATGGCAGTGCTGTGATTTCGCACTCATGCCTAATGATAATCGGATTAACCCTTTAGCGCCACCCCACGTGCACATGTTACGGTGTTGCGCAATGTAGTGCAACTTTTTAAAAGCATATTACTCCGGAACTAATCAACCGATTTCGATCGGGTTTTTTGCATTCTGTTTGTCATGACTCCCTCTGCACGCCACTTGATACCTTAACTCGCTGCATGATTCGATTATAATTCTGCGATGTAATCCCATTTTCGCGTGTATCGCGACAAGTATAATGAAAGTAGATTAATAAATCCAGAGAAGGACAAGTTATCCAATATGTACCGAGCTGCAGATTACCTAATTAGATGAATACTAGCAAACGTAGTAAATCTTAATCGAATTAGCTTATTATATCATTGTATAAATTGAGTAAATATGTTAACATAAGAAAGTAGATAATATGCAATACGAAATACCTATTCTAAACCTATTTAGTTAATATTAACTAAAATAGTTGGACGAAATTGTTATAATCGTCATGTAGACACCTTCATTTGCACTGTTACGAGGTTTTCTCAAGAAGAGCACGATGAATACATATATAAAGTGAAACACCTTCAGCCATAGTTTACGTTAAAGTTCGTTTCATCGATATAGTATTAGAAAATGTGTAGAATTATATATGAGTTGAGTAAAGGTGTACATCAAATATTGTCTGTGTTTTTGGCAGTTTGGCAATGCTGAATATATACGCTTGCTTATCAGTGTGAATTTACGACACATTTCAGAATTATCCCACGAAATTAAATTATAATATCACATGAACGTCGCCGACGCTCCTCACCACTGTGTCAGTAATTATCAAATAATTGCAGATCGTATTTGATGATGACCTCACCAGATTCGACCTTGTGCAATATCAGCTTCTTGGTGATGGGCTCTTTCACTTTGCGACTGAGCCATTCGCTGTGCAGATCAGACACTCGCAATTCGGCGCTGCCCAAAAACTCTATAGAACAAAATAGAAGCGAATAGAATTGGTATAATCGACTATATGTGACGATATGTGCGAGTACGAACCGTCTGGACTGAACGGACACATCTCAAACACGGTGAGCGACATTTTATCCGCATCCAAATCGTAAATCGGGAACTGCATGCAATCATTCCAGACCAACGTCGGCGGCTGTGGCATACCGTTGACGGCGTTATTGCCGTTGCGCTCATCCATCGCAATGTTGGTGTTTTGCATCGTTTCGCCCACAGCTACCTTGCAGTAGACGTTCTGCACGAAGGACTTGCCTAGTTTGTTCACCAACACCAATCCTCATCAATATCAAGAAATGTATCAATAGAATATCATTATTAATAATATTAATCAAAATTGAAATAGTCTACGCATAAATCGATGTGTTAGTTATAGGACCTGCTCTTATACCTTTCAACAAACTTCGTCGTCTCAGTGAATTAGTGCAAGGTTTAGTTTTGGGCAAAATTTCACTGCCGTTTATTACGAACACAATCAACCAATTACGTGCGGTACTGATGTTGATTGCTGCAGAAAAAGAAAAGGCGAATTAAGCTTACCGCTAATGATAAACCGTGTTCCCTTGACAACCTGCACAATCACACGGCCACGTTGCGGCACACCAGACGTTTCTGTTCAGACATGTAAAATCGCACAAACATATTGCATAAGCAACCCGATACATATCACAAATATAAACCACAACGAAAAGCAATAAAGTCGTATTCACAAACAAAAATCATGTCTAATGTCCTAGTGTACAAGAACTTACTCGCTCGCAATTTGGTTCGCGTCAAAGACATGGCTTTCTCGTACATTTCCTTCACGATATCCATACGCTTGAGCCACAGATTGCATTCATTGCCAGAGGTGGTCAAAAGTGCTATCGGTGGTTTACCATCTTGTTGGATATGAATAATGCGATCGTTGTTCGCTATATTTTCGATGCCCTCCGTTGGCGCCTTTACTATTTGTATTTCATGAATCATCAACGGCTAAACGAGATAAATTTATTTATTTTGTTTCTCGCCACAATCTACGTGAACTCACCTGTTTATAAACCTTATATGTAACGTTATTATTGCGCTGAAAATTAAATTGTGTTCCGGTCGATTTGCTCGGCTGCACTAACAAAAGGAAATCGTTGAATAGAAAGCCCAAGAGTTCTTTACCACTCTTCACCTGAAATATGAACGATGCTATAAAAACTGATTGAAATGAAGACGCATCTCACACATACTTTCGTTAGAGATCCAAAATGGAGCATCGTTCTCGGGCCTAGTTTATTCGTGTTCCCATTAAAATTGATATTCAATTCATTCTGCGGTATGTGATCCTGCAGCCAGATGAGACGTTCGTAATCCTCTTTCTGGCGCATGTTCTCGTTGATGCGTTTCAGAAATTTATCGGCCATTGCGCGCGCTTCCACCAAGTATTTGTAATCGGGATGATTGTCAGGGGTGTTCTCAAGGATTTTGCCAATCAAAAGCGGATACTTTGTAATACGCTGCATCGGTTTTAACAGAAACGAACTCAAAGGTAAACCTTTGAGCGCCGGATCGGATTGGCATTTGCGCATGATTTCGCGGAACGACGTCGAATTCTCATAGACTTTCTGCAAGTACAGCGCGCTATCTAACTGCCGCTTGCAGAAATGCACGTATGGCGCCATTTTCGGAAGCTAAAAGGGTTACGAAAATCAAGCGTAGCAGAAATTGAGAGTAGCTGTAAAAAAGACAACATACATTTCGACAAATTACGTCGCCAATGTTATCGCTATCAAACTCCATCTGGTCGAGTAGATCGGCGAGAAAGTTGTTGTTGCAATAGATGATGTCGTCCAGGTTGACGAATATGCTCTCCATCTCCTTGGTGTTCATCACATTGCTGGTTTTGAATGGCAACTCGAATACGCGCTTAATCACCGTCAAATCCTCAACGTACTGCTTTTCGGTGCTAATCAATTCGTTAATACAATCGCGCCGCTTTTTATTGTGCTTTAAGCCATTCAGCGATAGCCCGACAGGCGGCGAATGCACGGACGCCGTCGACGCGCTGTGCGACGACGCCGGCGATTGCTCAACGCATTCGTAGTGATGATGATTGATTTGATCGAGGGCTAAGGAATAAGAAAACCGATTCAAATGTATTTTCGTTCGCCATTAGTTCGCATTACTTCATTTTTATTTTATTCGATTTATTTTATTCTTGCAATTACGGTACATGTTTGCAATAATTATAATTTTTGTGATCTGATACGTCATTTTTTTTTTGGGAATAATTTGTTATAGATAAATTTTTCTGATTCAAATAGCCACGAACTGAGTAATTTAATAGAAAAGAAATCTCGTGATTACATGTGTTTCGTGCATGGAATGAATATTACATGCGTTCATCTCAGTTTTCCTCTATCAAAGAGTGATAACGCATGTTTTAACAATTTTATGCTAATAGCGACTAAACCGTAACGAGCATTGATTTATTAAATCAAGGCTGGATTAAATAAGAAGAATTTTGAGTAGTACGCAACGTCGCGATTGTAACGACTTTACTTCCGAATCAACCAAGCAACCAATCCAGCCCCGTTGAAAACGATTCGGATAACAATAACAATTACCTAATAAACTTCATAGATATCCTAAATGCGACGTTGTCATCATTTAATCTCGTATTTATGGTACTAAGTATGCGAGAGAAACATAATGTCCGAGAAACGCGATTGCATCGATTAAAGTATGTGAGCACATCGGTAAGGTAGGCGCTATCTTAAACAAACAGCAACAATTTTATTGGCAAATTCATTTGATTTTAGAGCACGAGAGAAAGAAAGCGAGATAATCAGTATTATCTCAGAATGACTCGTTTATCAATGAAGCACCCACCCTACCGTCACATAAGACATACAAAAGAACACACATACTTCACTAGAAAATGTTCATCAAATGCAAATCAATTCGATATCTAGCTATCTAACTGATGAATGACTAATCAATTAAAAATAATTAATTATGTTATAATGATATTTGAAATATGATCATAAAATGATTAGGACGATCGATAGATAACACATTATATATAAAAAGCAAAATAATATCTAAATGAGCAAAACATAACTCTTAAGATCACAATTTCTATAAATATATTATATGCATGGTTATGTAGCTATTTGTCAAGTCGCTATTCGATTAAACTTAGCATATTGTTCACATAATAGATGAGAAGCGCCTAAATTTTCTTTAGAACATACTTTTATGAGTAATGTTTTTTGTTTGTTTTGTTTTTGTTTTGTTAGCCATACCAGAAATCGCACCAAGTGACTTAGATACTCAAAGACATCGATAGTTATATAAATGTTCTTTACATTATTGATAAAGACACGTCATTTATAGTCATTTTTATGCTAATGATAATTATTAGTCTGGTGGATATATTATTAGTAGCCCTTTGCTTTGCCCTGAAGCATATTTTGCTTGCGATTTGCATGTTATCGATTAAAAGGTATGAACATTTCCTTTCTGCAACAACAGTATAGTACTCCCCCGTTCCATATTAACACATACAATACATATACATAGTTATTTATACTTCAGCTAACTTGTTAAATCTCTGGCTATATGACTTATACAAATACTACTCGCTAATATTTTCAATGCTCTGCAATGTTCAGATTCAGCTTTGTTCAGATTGCGTTAAATATTTCATAACTTATGTACTTTGCTCAGTTTCGAACTAATGTTGTTCTAATGTCATTCGGATTACGCTTAAGGTAGGATGGGTGCGCTCAATCAATCGTTTACTTATGCTGTGTGTGTAAGCGTTCCTACAAAAACGGAGAAGAGTTTCTTTTAGCCCACGAAATTCCTCAAACCCATTTACGAACGTAATAGGAGACGAAATAAAAAATGGTGGATAAGAAAACGAACGTGTCCGAAAACGTAAATGAAACGAAACCGAAATCGGTGAATGGTAAAAACGGCAATGAGTCAACGAGTAAATAGTATTCAAATCGGTCACTCACATTGTTGTAATGGTTGGACGTAGTTGCTTGGAAACAGCCCCGACACCCCATTCAACTCGCCGCGCCACCACGCCTGCTCCTCCCGCGCCGTCACACTGATGATGTCGTCCTTCAGGAAGCTCAACTCATCGGGATTTCCAGCCGTGTATGGATACAAAGCTACGACTTTGTCTAAACACGCACAAACACAAAAGAAATGATTTCAAAAATCGATATTTGTGTCAGTCTCTGTCGAATACCCACCTATGACAATTTCCTGTTCCATTCGAGACATCGAAACCGGCGTCGTACGACCGCTAATGCGCCCGCTACTATTCAGTACTTTCACGTAGGAAGCCGGGAACCAGCCGACCTGTCGCTTGCGACCCTTCGCCTGCAGCTCGCCCTCCCACCAGCCCGAATCCGTCTTCTTCCTAATCATGATCAATTGGCCGCGCTCCAGCGACAATTGCTCATTGCTCGAAGCCTGGTACGGTGCTATTACTGAAGCGATTTCCGGTTTTTTGCCCGCTTTTATTGTCTTAAAAGTAAAGTAAACTTATGCAATGACACCCTGGCGTATCAAAATTCCATAAGACTAGACTCCATCGATTAATGTTTAATGAAATGATGACACAAAAGGAACCATTCAAAAGAAACGGGTTAAAAAAACGTGGTAACTTATAGCAAACCTGCGCCTGCTGGGACAGCGCCGAGAAATCGGCCCGCTCGGGTTCCTTATATTCGTTGATTTCCGAAACCTCATTGTCTTCGTCCTGCGCTTGCTGTTGCTGCTGCTCATGCTCAACGCGCCGTACGCTTTCTTGCTGTGTAACATTCGTATTAGTTGTATCAGCGATGGGAGCGTTAGTCGTTGCACTAGCGGTATTCTAACAGCAAAGGGACACACACCAATGGGACACAGACACAACATTTCGGGACAGACCACATAGCGCATGACACCGAGAGCCACATGCACGAATGAACGATCAGCCTACTTACATCCGTTTTCTGCACGTAGTTGCTGGGGAAAATGCCAATGCGCTCATCTATTTTGCCCGTCCACCAATCACCCTCCTTCTTCACAACGTAAACGTATTCGCCGGCGTTGAAGGTCAAATCGCCTGATTCACCCGATGTATACGGATATGTCGCGATATAGTATTCGCCCTCTTCGGTTTGCGCTGGCAGCGCTTCCGGTTCCGCCGAGATCTCCGGCACCTCTGCAATTTCTCTGAAAAGATCACCTTGGGTGTTACAAAACACACAGCACACAAGGAACCCGTGCGGATCACTTACTCCAATGGCTTCGATTCAATTTCGGTTGGGTACGCGCTGACCGCTTGCGTATCCGCACTACTGTCGAACAACTCCACATACGATTCGGGGAACCATCCGGTATGGCCGCGAATTTCGCCGGCCAACCAACCGGGCTCACCGGTCTGTACCGCCGGCACGTGTACGATATCGCCGGGTTGGAACGAAATCTCATCATTGTTGCGTGCTGAGAATTCATAAATCGCTCGGTATTTAACTGTGCCAGCGGGCGCTGGTTCCGCTGCTGTCGTTGCCGCCGCCGGTGTAGTGCCCCAACTATCCTGCGCCGGCCATTCGCTTTGCGCCATCGTTGCCGTCGCCGAGGTGGCAGTGGTTGTCGAGCCCCAGCCCGCATCGTTGCCCCATGCCGAGCCGTAATCGGCGGACTTCGTCGCACCCTTCATCTCCAAAACGGTAGTCTTCTTCTGCTCGTAGACCGAATAAAGATCCTCACATTCTGACACCAGTTTTGTCAATTCGCCCTTCAATTCGGTCAGCTGCGAATTGTTGTTTTCGATATCGGACATCTTCGTGTCGATCTCGCCCTGCATGTCTTCGATCTTCTCCTTGAGGTTTTTGATCGTGATCTCCTTGTTCTCGAACGCGATCTTCGTCTGCTCGGTAGACTTCGAATCGTTCATCTGCGTGTTCATCTTGTTCTTCGCCTCCATGCGAATCTTCTCCTGCGACAGGTGCAGCAGCTTGGCGTTCTGCTCCTTGAGCTTTGCCTTCAGCTGCGACATGTCTTGCATGCTCGTGTCGCGCGTTGAGCGCATGCCGTCGATGGTCGCCTTCACATTAGAAACACCCACGCGCGTATCGCAGATCTTCTGCGACAACTCCTTGACGTTGTCGTTGAGCGTGCTCAGCTCGATGGTGAGGCTCTGGTTCTTCGCCTTCAGCTTGAGCACGTTCTCCTGTTCGCGCTGGCGCTGCTGTTGCAGCTCCTGTAGACGCTGCTTTTCCCACTCGAGCTGGCGCTGGCGCTCCATCTCCTTGCGCGCCGCCTCGCGTTGCTCGGCCTGCCGCTTACGCTCGTCATCCTGGATGCGTTCACGCTCCTGCTGCTCACGCATCTGCTTTTCCAGCTCATCGGCGCGTTTGCGTTCCGCCTCCAGGCGCGCTTTCTCGCGTTTATCTGTCTCTTCGCGCTCCTTGCGCTCACGCTCTTCGGCCTCTTTGCGTTGCTGGTCTAATAGTATTCTTCGCCGCCGTTCCAATTCCGCCTGACCCTTCTCAAAGTTGTCTTTGCGTTTGTCCTCGAATGAATCTGCGAGCGATTTAGCACGTGCCAAATGAACAAGTTCGGCGCAAGCGCAAATATGCCGAATATTAACTTACTTTGCGACATGAGAGTATGATCTACTTCCGGTTGACCGCTGCCCTGACTTGATATGGATGCGGTGCGAGAGGCGGTTCTCGCGGGCCGCCTAAACGATGGCGGTATTAAATCGGCGGGTAGTGTTGTCGGCGGTAGATTGCCGACAGCGGCCTGTTCGCACAAGTGCATTGCGAGCACGAACTCCTCGCATCCTAATCGACCGTCGGAGTCCATATCCGAAAGCGCCCTATTGTTTCATTTCATCACGAGAATTAGTTTGAGTTCATCATATTATGGTGCCAAGTTTTCAAATTGTGCACAATTCACACTAATCGCATTCCCATATTGCACCACGTAAGTACAGCAAATGAATAATGTGTGTCGTTAATTAGCTAAGAATTTTTAAATCATATTTAATTAGTCATTGTGCCTAACTCAATTTGTGCTAATAACACGTTTACCTATTACTTTAAAATAATAAACATTTCCTATCAGTTTACAAATTCTTACATGATGACTCATTGGAATTATATTGTAGTATAAAATGATTCATCCTACAAATACAATCCAACGCAAAAAAATTCATTTTTCTAAATGTAGGGAACGTATTTTATAATAAATATACCACTTATATCGCTTAACCCCACTCAACCGCCGTCGGATCCTTACACTTTGACCTATATCATAAGCTATAAGCCCAAATGCCACGAAATATAGATTTTCTTCCATTTAAAAACACAGGGTTCACAAGAAATTCTACCAATAAAAAACAATAGTACATGAATTATAAAAAAAAACTTTTCTATTTAGTACATGATCTTTTTGAAAGATATATAGATCAATAAAATATGTTTTAGTAACTATCTATGTAGATCTCTAGTAATAAAAACGCTAAAAATAAATAAAATAAAACGTATTTTTTTTATAAATTTGCTCAACTATACTACACAAAGTTACACTAAATACTCAAATTTAATACATATTAGTTTATCAATTAGAACATAAAACAATAATTAATTAAAAGTATTCACGAAATTGTTCGAAATGTTTCACGGCCAATTTAAACTTATTGTTAATTTAAAAAATCACTCACCAGATTGAAGCAAGAATATTCTGTGGCAGTTTCGTCTGCATCATCACATTTCTCGCCTGCGCGCCGGTAAGATATCCACTTCTTGTGCGATCCGTGGAATTAAATATCTGAGTATACTTGAGTTTGGTGGGATGCGGCACGGCCCATTCCTGCAGGCTCTCGAGCATCGTTCGATCCAGACTACTAACACTGGTCCGAGGAGTCGAACTGATGCCCGGCACGGCAGCCACAGGCGCCGCGACCGGTGGTACGCCAGCAGGTGGTGGAATGGCACTTATCGGTTGCGCGGCGCCCATCGGCAGCACCGCCCCGGGCATTTGTGGCAGAACTTGCTGAATCGGTGGCACCGCGCTCATGGGAGGCACCGCGGACATGGGGGGAATTGCAGATAAAATAGGAGACATGCCGCTCGCCACCGGAGCAATCGGCTGAATGGGCTGCACAGCAGCCATAGGCATGGTGGGCATGCCCATCATATTGGCCTGCATGGGGGGCACGATTCCGGTGGGTATGAAATTATTGGCAACCGGTTGCGTCATGATGGGTGCACCCGGCATCTGTGTGGCGATGGGTGGAGCAGCTGGTTTGGGAGGTTCTGGCCTGGGTGGTGCTGGTGCAGCACTCACCAGAGATGGATTGGGAAGTGGTGGTATCGATGGAGGTATTTGTGCTTGCTGCTTCACTGATGCCACCAGAGTGGGTGGTAGCACTTTGGGGATCTCAAAGCCTCTCAGCTTCAAATTGATAAGTTTGCATGCAATGAGGAATTCAAATATGTCCATTTTGCCATCAGCATCGGTGTCTGCCAAGGCCCTAGAAAAAAACAAAACATATAAAAGATAAGCTACTGTATGTATCAATCAATTCGCACGTCTTACCATATCTGACCGAGAGTTAAGGGTGGCAGTTGAGACTGCAGAAGAAATCCCTTCGCTTGGTCGCCCGTCACGACGCCGCCCACCGGCTTGAGCTGCCGGAATTGCTCCTCGTAGCGGACGCGTTCGCGCGGTGGAATGACCCACGGGTCGGCACCAGGTGTGCCCGCAGCCGACATCTTCACCACAGCCCCACTGCACACGGCGCGTAAATAATGATTTTCACCAACCCCCCTTTGGAGGAAGCGCGCACACAGCACAGCACGGCACACGGCACGAAGATTGCAAGAAACCGCCCCACGAATCGGCAGCAATGGTTAGCTGAGCATCACTCCGCGTAGGACACTTTGCGAGTTTTACGTTGCACGTATCATTATTTGCCACCCTCTTAAAGCGTAAACTACGCGGCGTCTACGCGTACGCTCCACCAGCGAACGTCACCGACTGAGCGAATTTCTCCAAATTTCTCCACGCGAATCAATAGTACACAAGTGCAAAGAAAAGCTGGCAAAACTCGGTCAGATTGCTCAAATGCCTTATAACCTCTGATCATTGGGATGAATTTTGCTTGCTTCGCAGCGCACTCAGTCATATTGATCGTCGAAACAGAAATCTAATCCACTATCTTTCCCTTACTCACTTCTATTATAATATTTAGTAATTCATGCCTTATCAATCATCCTATTATAAACACAAAGCAGATAGTTTGTTTAAAAATTGTTTTAATATAACTTAAGAATCCACAGTTATCTAAGTCACTGGTAGAGGACGCTGCATGGTTTAAAAATTGAGCAAATCAATACATACCGACTACTGACTATAATTAGCTAGCAAAATTCAGCGCGACACAAACTTAAAACTGCGTATTTGCATACAGCGTCGCAAGTAGACGGCGGACTATAGCATCAGCATGTTTACGACAGCAAAATAACCGGTCGCTTTCGGCAAGACAACTCATATGCCGGTTTTGGTGCGATACTTTTGTTGGGGTGCAACTGTTCAAGGGTGGCGTCTGCGCTTTGGCCGGCGATAACAGTGCGCATGTGGCGGGGAAGTAGGCAAAAAAATCGGCGGCGCCCCGCCGGTCGAGACCGGACGTAAATCGACCACGTTGCTCGAGAGGCGACCCGCACGACGAAGCAGCTAACCGAATATTTAGTCATTCACAACGCGCTCCTCGACTGCTGGTGATGGTGGCGTAGTGCCGCGCAATACATTCGATCCTCTACATTCCCGGTGAGTTGAACACGTAATTATCATCAAACTTATCAATCCAGAGTAGAGGAAGTCGTGTCAGTGCCGGCATGGTCATCGGCCTATCATTCTATTCTGATTCGGCCGCGTGGTTCACGCGATTGGCTGGACGCCCGCGAATCCTACTTTCGTTCGTAAAAGCCCCACCAAAATTGTTAGTTAATATTTGCACGTTTTTGTTGCTTGGCAACCGATATATTTACCATCATATTTTACGCAATCCATGCTTACATTGTTTTATTCATATAATTTGCTTTGAATGCTGTAATAAGTTGTTGGCAAGGAATTGTTTAAATATATCTTTTGTGTAATGTGTGCGCCATTCATAAATCACACAAATACAGCCGAGTGCATTTATGTAGTGTAGTATAGAATGACTTTTGACATTGATACACTTTTTGTTATAAAACAAGCACCAATGCATTTCTTATCGTTGATACGTCAACGATTTCCTTATCGCTGCGAGACGGTGTGTGGTGCGTTGCCGTGTGTTTAAACAGGTCAGAATTTTATGAAAATTTGTGATGCTACATGTATTTGCATATTTTTCTCACTTTGAAAGATCGAAAATCTGATGTTTCAAACATTTGCTGAGCAGGTATAAATTTAACCGTTAGGTTCACTCACGCAGTTAAATTTCTTGGTCTCTTGGCAAACCTAAAAGCAAATACTAATTGTATATTTACTCAATCGAAAAATGAGAAGTGCAGAAATAGGACACCGTCAAAAAAGATTTGCCTCAATTGAATTGAATAACATTACATCATTTGTAATCCTCGTGGCAATAATAAACGTGATGACTGAAGGCTTCAGCATTGAAACATTGCGTGTCCGTATTTGCCTGATTCAGCAACTACGCGCGCAAGTCGCAAGTCGCAAGTCGCAAGCACTTGAGCAAATTAATGTGCGTTTAAAAGGCAAGCGTCGCACATATGTGTTAGATAATGTTATTTAGTTCAAACAAATCACTCATATGGCGCTCGCGCTCGCGCGACTGCTCTATAAATGTGCACATTAGTAGCGCTGAGACAATCAAACGCGAGTTGTAAGCGACAATTTCTTGTTGTTGGCATTTTCTATAGATGTATGTTTATAGATTAATAGATTGCACGTGTGTGGGTGCTATTGATTTGCGTTTCGGCGACGACAACGGCGAAACGAATGCGCTCATTGTTTAAACTGAAAACCGTGCGTGAGCGTATGATGCGCGAATTATCGTTGGCTGCTTTTTTATATACCTGTTTGTGATTATTGATCAACTGCCTACCATCAAGCGAACAGCGAACAAATCGAATTGATTTTGTTGGTTTTGTATTCCGACAGGTAGCCATTCAGTATGGCTTACGATGATGTGATTCCGATCCTGGGAAACTTTGGCAGGTATTTATGAACTTCAACTGGATATAAATAAACGATTGATCTATTTATACACTAGGATAATTACATTGATTTACGACGTTTTTTCGTATTTGCAGATATCAGAAACGCATTTACTTTTTGTTATGTCTACCGGCGATCATTTGTGCATTTCACAAACTTGCCAATGTTTTTCTTCAAGTCAAACCCGATTTTCGGTAAGTCGCTTTAATTCAATTACATTTATACGCACCAGAAGTATTGTAGAATGTTCATATGTACTATCATAGTATATTTACACAACTTACTAATCGATTCAATAATGTTATCAAATTTGTACGCAATACAAATGAGGCGAAAATATGCACACATTTTCCGATAATAGGAATTTTATCTGCGTAAGGAAGCAGTGATATGTAAACATGATTGGCGCCTAAAAACATATTAAATTCAATAGTTATCTATCGGCTTTATAGATGTCAATTGCCCCTCGAATTATCAAATGCCACTTACGACCTGAGCGAGGAGCAATGGAACACATCCATACCGTGGGATAGCAAAAATGACAAATTCGCAACATGCTACATGTATGATGATGATCAAAAGGAGATTGCTTGCGATCGTTTCATTTATGACCGCTCCAAATACAACAACTCTATGGCCATGGAAGTACGACTAGATCCAATAGTTAAAAACCCTATGATTTAAAAAATGCCGCGATTTCTTGTCACAGTGGGATATGGTATGTGGGCGAGCATATCTTCGCGCCACCGGCGATGCGCTCTTCATGGTTGGCGTGATGCTGGGGTCGATCGGCTTCGGTGAACTGTCGGATCGCTACGGCCGCAAAATCATCTTCTTCGCATCGCTTGTCATCCAGGTGTGCTTCGGCGTCCTAGCTGCAATTGCGCCCGAATTCTGGACGTTCACCTTTGCGCGACTCATCGTTGGCGCAACCACTTCCGGTGTGTTTCTCGTTGCGTACGTTATCGGTAACTATACCCCGAAAACAATAATTTTAGAGGGAAATACAGTGCGTAATTTGCTGCAGCTATGGAAATGGTCGGTCCCAATGACCGATTGAAAGCCGGCGTTATCTGCCAAATGTTCTTCTCCACCGGCTACATGCTCACTGCACTCTTCGCCTATTGCATACCCCAATGGCGCATGCTGCAGATCGCACTCACCCTGCCGGGCGTCGTCTTCTTCACTTATTGGTGGTGCATTCCCGAATCGGCGCGCTGGCTCATCAGCAACAATCGCGTCGAGGAGGCGAAGGTGGTCATCCAGAAAGCGGCCAAAGTGAACGGCGTCTCCATCACGGATGAGCAGCTGGATGAATTGCTGAAGAGCGATAGCAAACCGGTGGCGGTTGGGGTGGATGTTAAGCGCGCTACGATTTTAGACGTGTTTCGGCATCCGAACTTGCGGAAAAGGTCGTTGATTATTTTCTTTGATTGGTTTGCGAATAGCATGACTTACTACGGGCTGTCGTGGAACACAAACAATTTGGGCGGGAATGATTATTTGAATTTTGTCATCTCGGGGGCGGTTGAAATACCCGCTTATACGTTTCTGCTGTTTACGCTGAACACGTGGGGAAGGAAGACGATATTGTGCGGGTGTATGCTAACGGCGGGTATTGCTCTACTTCTTACTATGCTCATTCCAAGTGGTAAGCATCATTACCAAGCAAAAAACAAAACAATATTAATTCATTTGTTCACTAGATTATGATGCTGTACTTGTGACACTGGCGATGATTGGCAAACTGGCAATCACCTCAAGTTATGGAACCGTGTACATTTTTTCCGTTGAACAATTTCCAACGGTCATCCGCAATGCGGGACTCGGTGCGGCGTCGACGTCGGCACGTATCGGTTCCGTCTTTGCGCCCTTGATTAACGTTCTCGTATGTTCAAAGTCTCTCTTATACACAAACTTTTACTAAACAACATTTGTGATTATAGGGCGATTTCTGGAAGCCATTGCCATTGATGATATACGGAATTCTTGCCTTGTTGGGCGGTTTAATATCGCTCGTACTGCCGGAGACGTTGAACAAGACTTTGCCCGAAACTATTGAAGATGGTGAACAATTTGGAAAGTATGTTTTATTATCCCTCTATCATCACATTATAATTAACAAATTATGACTTTAGGAAAACAAAGCCATTGCCAGAGGAATTACCGCTTAATATGATTGAAGTAACAAAACCAGTGCAAAACGGGGTAAACGGGACCAATAAAATGCAGGATAAAGATGGTTTGCTTGACAATCATGTTCAAGAAAATCATGAAGAAGAGAAGGAAGAGAAGGAGGAATGAATCTAATGCAGCTGCATCTCCTGAGAAAGATAACGGTGATATTTCTTTAGATATTCCAAAGTTTTTGAATATTTTATCGAACGTTCAAATTAAGATTTTTATATTCAACGAGTTGAATACGAGGCACGCACGGGTATAAATATAGTTGATCATAGAGAAATATTTTTCTATCTATGAGACAAAATATTTACGTATGTGCTTTGTTATTATGTTTGCCATTTGCAAATCAACGATGTTTTATATGTAATTTTGTAGTAATTAGTAGGTATAACATTTTAAAATTTGTATTAACAGTGAAGAAAACCTTGTATTTTGATTTATTACATATGTATTTTGACTAATTTTTAATTCATTTAGTGTTTTAGAAGCAATTTTCATCCACTATTACCATTAATTTATGTATTGTATTACTTAAATAATTGTCATTATGTATTAAAATCAGTCAAGACAAAGTGTGCCAATTTGGTGCCAATTCGAATTATACTTGTTTTAATGCTTTAATTCAACATGGTTTCAGAACGTATTCCTATACGCATAAAATACATTTCAAATTGGATACATTTATGGCGAATTGAGTTAAAATTAAGTGTTATTTGTGACGTCGTTTGGCTTTCTTCCCAACAGGAGTGCATGTTTCACGACTTTAAACTAATTAAATTACGTCAATGAGCATGTACAACGTATACACTACGTATCATCAAGTCGTTTGCCTAACTTAAATGAATAAGGAATAAGTATATCATATCACATACGTTAATTAAATATTTATATTATAATTAAATAACGATATAAAACATAATGTATTGAACTTACAGAACGCTCTGTAGTTGGCGCATGCGCCACAATACGTATTTGCTCGCGATCTACGTAATAACTCGCTTCCACTCACTTCACTCGCTTCCACTCGCTTCATTCATTTTTCCTACATTACGAGCTCGGTGCACTCGGTGTGTCCGCGCGGCACATTCGTGTGATTGCTTGTGCCATTCGCAAAACTTGCAAGGGCAAAACGAATGACCTCTTGAATAATTACCGCGTTTCCAACAGTATTCGATAAGTAAATCTCACTGCAATTAAGTACATATACACCAAATACAAAATGCTGCCGAATTACGCCAGGAATCTATGCAAACGTGTTGCGACCACACAAGTAAGTGAAATGTGCCAAATTGATAAAAATTCTCTCTCAACGCACGTGAATGTTATACAATTTAACAAAATCCTCCTCATCAATCCTCATCGTGGGTTAAATATTTTAAGGGCGCTAAACAGATCGGCATGCGCTACATAACGTTTGACCTAAAAGTAATAATAATACACTCCATGTGTCCATTTCCAGCTGTAGCAATTGTTAATTATGTGCATATTGCAGAAAGCACTGGGCCTCCTTAGCATCAATAAGAACAATTATGCCACGGAAGCAACATTTGAGACAAAGGTGAAAACATTTATTACTCATGAGTGCATAGGGAACATAGATCAACAAGTGTTTTGTTTTTGTTGTTGTTGTAGCCGTTCCGGTTGCACAAATTGGATGAGGGTCCTGCAACAACTGTGCAGTTGACCAGGGATGATGCCCTTAATATGTACAAGCATATGCATACCATTAGAAGGATGGAGACTTCAGCTGGCAACTTGTATAAGGAGAAGATTATTCGAGGATTTTGTCATCTCTACTCTGGTCAGGAGGCAGTTGCTGTTGGCTTCAAAGCAGCTCTCAGGCCAACTGATTGTGTGATCACTGCATACAGAGCGCATGGATGGACTTATTTGATGGGTGCTTCCTTGGTGGAAGTTCTTTCTGAGCTCACTGGCAAGGAGAGTGGTTGTGCCAAAGGGAAAGGTGGATCAATGCATATGTATGTCAACAATTTTTATGGTGGCAATGGGATTGTTGGTGCTCAGGTATGACAAAAATGCTCTAGATGTTAATTTTGTTTTCGCTCAGCAAGCACTTATCATGTGCATGATTTTATGACTGACTTATCATTGGCCTATGTCATCATCAATGAATTTGATTAGCTACATGGCCAATATATAAGGCAACCATCTAGACTCTAGTGCTGATTCTAACAATTTCAATATTATAGGTGCCATTGGGAGTTGGAATTGGTCTGGGCTTGAAGTACCAAGACATCGACGGCGTATGCGTGTCGCTCTACGGCGACGGCGCCGCCAACCAAGGGCAGGTGTTTGAGGCGTACAACATGGCGAAGCTGTGGAACATTCCGTGCATCTTCGTGTGCGAGAATAACGGCTACGGCATGGGCACCAGCGCCGAGCGTTCGTCAGCCAGCACATCGTACTACACGCGCGGTGATTACGTGCCCGGGCTGTGGGTGGACGGCATGGACGTGCTGGCGGTACGCGAGGCGGCGCGCTTCTCCATCAAACACTGCATGAGCGGCAAGGGACCGATCGTCCTCGAAGCAGCCACATACCGCTACTCCGGCCATTCGATGTCCGATCCGGGCACCAGCTATCGCACGCGCGACGAAATCCAAGAAGTGCGCCAAACACGAGATCCCATCACGTCGTTCAAAGAGAAGTTGCTCACCACGAATCTGGCCACCGCCGAGGAACTGAAGAAAATGGAGACGGAAATCCGCGTGGCCGTCGACGAGGCGACAAAGCGCGCCAAAGGCGATCCAGAGATTCCGTTCAACGAGCTGAGCGCCGACATCTACGCTGAGAATGTCGAGGGGAAAATTCGCAACATCACCGTGTTCAATCCGTTCGAGCACACGAATCTCGGCGCGGCGGTAAACAAATAGGTGTGTTAGTCGAATCGTAATCCGCACAGCTCACGTCGTTGTTTTGTATGCCAATGCATTTTTTTACATCCCGCCACTGGTTCCGGTCATCATTGTGTAATATGTAACATATTGTTATTTGAAATTATGTAAAAAGCTTCATGAGATTGTTAATATTTATGAGAGAAGAAACGAAGTACAAAGAATACGAAATATTAAAAAATCTATATAAATACATATAGGACGATATATTATAGATGCACGGCAGGACGGTTGGATTTATAGTGTCCAAAAGAATTTAATCTTGTAGAGATAGTATGATACGACCACCCAGAAGGAGGTTGCCCATACGTTTTCAAGCAGCTGCATAAAATGGGTGTTGGCTGCGTGCTCGGCAGAGATGTACCAATGGATTGGAAAGTTTGACGGTGTCATGCTATGGCCAACATACATCAGAATCGCGTTCATACCGGCAAACAAGAAAGGTTTGCCTGTCCAAATTTTGGCCATGTCGATGACAATGTAACACATCGTTAACAGGAAGAACGCAAAACACGAAGTGACCAAGACAAACGATAAAGACCTGCAGAAAAAAAAATTCATTCCAAAACCAATGAATAACCGAAGAAATATTATTACCATAGATGTTTGTTGAGAGGAATTACACCATCTTCCTTTGAGAAACCACACAAGAGCCCACCGAGCAGTCCGGTGAGAATGGACCATCCCAGCCAACGAAAGATACGATCGGTATGCTTCTGATAAGTAAGTATAATCGTGCCAGCTTGCACGCCGAGGAAGACGTGAACTATCGACGTGAGACATCCCAGTATGCCTTCCGGATCAAACGATTTAGTTTGATAGATATTAGCAATAGCTGCATATTGATAGATGTGTTTTCCGAGAATGACTTCGTCAACGTATCCAGCAGCACCACCAGTGCAATTTTCGAATTTTTTGCTTTCATGTAATCCACCAGGACCAAGATATCCACTGAAACAAATCTATTTTTCAGACATTTCTTCATCAAATTCGGTTCAAAGCGTACGTTGGGCAGTTGGGTACTTTCAAACAAAATGTAATTAAGCAATGCACCGCTAGGATCATCAGCATTAGCACCCATTGCACTTTCAAAACGATAACGTCTTTAAAATACTGTGCGATTTGCGAAGGTTCGCAGTCCGTTGGTGTAGTGATCGAAATTTTATTTCGCGTCCGGGTTAATACGTTTATTGTAGCAACGACGAGATAGCATATTGCGAATCTTTGCAGCACGCCAAATACGCGGAGTTTGTCCAAGTACGGTGATGCTCCCAAGAAGAGACCAATCAGGAAGAGTTTACCTGATCTCTGGAAAACAAAACCAAATAATCAACTAATTATTATCTATGTAAGTATAAGGACGTAAATAAGATTAATAAATAAAAATGTCTTCAAGAGCTCGATATTGGTATGAATAATATAATATTGTTTAATAAACAGGCACAAACGGATGATAAGATAAAATAACTCATTAACAACAGTGGGCAATAATCAGGGCTCTTCAAGTGATTACAGTTTTAAAAAATCACGTTCAATCAATATCAATAATATAACAATGCATCGTTAAAGTTACCTTTATTATGTTTTTAATAGCATCGCATTGCTTTGCATCTTCTCTGCGAAAGTACGAAGATACTGATATTGGTATGCAAACGCCCATTATCCATATAAACCATGGAAATACCAGATCGCCCACATACAAACCGTTCCAGATTGCGTGCTCCAGAAACGCGTAACCGCCGTGGCCGTAATTAACAAATATCATCAACACTATACTGATTCTAAAGTGGAAACATTTAAACGTTTACTCAATTATGAAGATTAAAAACGCGCATAATTACCCTCGAAATGTATCCAGTGATTGCACACGCTTATTATTTACCGGCCGAGTTTTCTCCTTGGGAACAAAAGGCAGATCTAATCGTTCAAATTTGATATATTTCCATAAAAAGCGTCCGATGGGTATCAGGGTAAAAAGGATGGCGTAGATAAGAAACACAGTTAATAATGCTAAAATTGAATACAAAGAAATGAAATTGGTTTTAATTAAGATAGATTTCTCACTTACGAAAATAGATATCAACTGGTTGTTTGAGCGTTTTTGCTTCATACGTGCCATTCGCGAATGCAATGCGATACACGCCGAATTCGCTGTAATCATTGCCGAAACTCACCGGTCCGATAAGATGCGCATCGTTATCCTCTTCGGAGACATTGATTTGTTTCGTTAAAAATCTGTAATACTTGCGAAAATTTGTATTTAACGTTAGTAAAGTATCCACATTTTTGCTTATTCTCTCTCTGAACGTATATGGACACTAAAATTACAAATATTAAATAACATTAATTTATATAAACAAATTATGTAAAAAAGAAATGTCAGTACTGATCATTACCTTGACACAATCGTGATAGCGTTGATACAAATATAAATGATCATAGTCCTTGTTATCGATCGTCAAATAGCACTGATCTCTTCCCAACGCATCCATATCGAAGATGTTCATAAACATCCTCTCGCCGTAATCCTCCGTCCATGTATTCCCCATTTTTTCGGTCACGATTTCACAATTTTACGATGCCAAAAACAAACCAGAACTGTTCACACAGTGGTGCGCTCACGAAACCTTTTTGATATTCACATATCAATTCAATCACGATTGAGCGATATTATTGCACTTTCAAACATATTTTATCGCAATAAAAACGACGACAATGAGGGCAAAATCCGTCAGCGCATGTGTCAGGTAAACAATTACTCGCTTGTGTCGATGATTGAACTTAACAAATATTCATCGAGCACTGATGAGGCAGCAAACACGTACGTGCAACTTATACGCACTCGTGACCATTATTTTATCATCAACTGCACTTCAATCAACTACAATCGTTGCGTGGGTTACTTCCTTTGTCGGATAAAATTACTACCTTACCATTTAATTATTTGTATTTATTCTGTACAACAAATTAAATTATGCGAATTTCACAAGAAGTTACTCGTTGTATGGCAAAGCTACAACTGAGGGAGTGAAGTGAGCGCAGTTGACGGTCAAGTGCTGATTCAGGCCAATAACAAAGAATAGTTATCATGATCAACACACGCATGTGAAATAAGAAACTTTCACAAATCCTCCTCCCATTTCGAAAGTTAAGTTTTTTCAAGCACCAGCACCATCTGCAGCGACGCTCACTTATCAAGCGCGTAGCGTGCATAGATGGCAGTGTTAACTACCGGGCGAGAAATTGGATATTTCACGCGTACCTGCCACGATGCCAGTCAAAAAATGCAGTCAATAAGTAAATCATTGCGGCCCAAATCGAAGCGCATGCAAACCACACCGGCATCCAAATTGCAAGTGCATCGCGTAGTGATTTCTAGGGAATTTCACGATCCCCACCCAGTCGGACGGGCGTTGCGGTTGGCGGCGAGCAATTACGCGCGTGTGTTTGACACAGTGAAACACTAACCACTGTGCGCGAAAGCCGATGCCGTCTCGTCGTCGTCGTCGCCGCCGTGGTCGTCGTCGTCGTGGTTGTTGGTCCTCCACCTCATACAACCCACGCGCCGGTGTTGTCGTCCTCGTTGTCGGTGTCGGCATCTGCGTCGGGTGATTCCATCCGCGTACCCGAAGTAAACACGAACCGCACAGGAGACGCAGCCACACCGCCTTCTGTCGTGCAACACACAACAATGCGTGACACGTTTTGACACAATTATTTATTCAGCTGCGGCTTCGTTCATTCCGCGGAGGAGGAGGTGGAGATTTTTCGGGTTGAGTGGCAGCGCATTATGCTGATTACAACATTCAGCGCGCCCCCCAGCTTGTGGTGTGTTGAGCAAGGAGAAGTGCAGTGCGTGCAGTGTTTTTGACCCGGACCTTGCCGCTCTGCCTACGTGGTGCATAATAATAATATAGTGTCCATCGCCCGAGACAACCGCCGATTTGCGATACGAAACAAAACAACGTCGAGAGAGTGCATTCACTTCTTCTTCGATACGCGCCACATGCGTAACGAGACGCAGTTGCGAGTGGAAGAAGAAGAAGAACGCGGCGAGGAAGACGAAGAGGAGGCCGACGTGGAAATAAGAGTGTGCTGCTAATCGCGAATTGTAAGAACTCTGCCATCAACAAAGAACAATAGAATCGCGGCAGCTATCCAGTGTGGTGCGTGTTGTTTTCGTCTGTTGTTGGAATTTTTCGTGTGTGGATTTTCCTTGTGATTGCGGGTGACTTTATTGGAGGAGTATCAGCGTGCATTCGGTGGATTGGGGATCATGATTTGTTGTATTACGGATGAACGTGAGCCAGCCTGAATCGGTAAGCAAATCATACACAATTTAGCATTATTCTTTGTTCGGTATGGTTAAAAATACATATGGGTTGCTCATTTGCGCATTGCCATTCGTGGCGAATTGTATCGATTATTAGGACCAACTTTGTTTGTTTCGGCGGCATTTCAAGTATAATTACCATTTATAATTGCATTTATGTGCGTTTTATTTCGATAACAAGAAGACGTCGTTTGGATTCGTAAACAAGGTCATTTTTTACAGGAATTCAAGTTCAAATAAGTGTTATTAACAAGCTTCCTGCTTAGCAAGGGAGCGATTTGCCGGTTAGATTTGAGTAATGAAAGTCATGTAGGTCTTGCTTTGAAATATGCGTAGAAAGTTGATAATTCATGACCTATTTCTTATAATTTAAGGTTTATATTAATATTTAAAAAGAAGAAATATTTGATTTAATGAAACATTTTATAAACCTGCTATACAAATTTTACATAAGTAATCAACTATAGTATGTGTATAATCAAATATTAATTCATCTCAGTTTAATTAGCCGTAATTATCTTGTTATTCGCGAGATGCAAACCAGAAACCAACGATTCATCGTTGTGCTATTGAAAATTGCTTCCAAGCTGAACGCGGTTGCTAATCACACATACATAAGCGCGAATTTTTATAATTTCACAAAAAACCAACATCTGATGAGATTTCCCCCTTTGATGACGTTGGTGTGTTTCGTACGATACACGATATCCTTGTATCTCGAAAAAAGTTGCGTTGAGGTCGCGTGCCGGTGTGCGTTTGATTATGGCTCAGCTGGCGGTGCGCCGTTTGTCCGTGACAGGCGGCAACACGACCGAGATAGCGTCGCATCGGCGTCGCGACGACTATGGCGAAGCCGTCCTCGTCGTGTCATCATCGCACATTGCGGGACAGAAACGAGCCTGCCAGATAATGGAAGAGTGTGAGCATTGCTTGCTTGCTTGCGGTGACAGTGCGAGATTTAAATTTAAATACAATGTGTGTGCGGCGAATAATACACATTACAATCCTCTCCACTGGCATGCGAACACGTACGAGTAAGTGACGTGCCTAATTTTGCGAAACTAGTATGTTGTAGGACTTTTCCATGAGTCAATTACTGTATTTATCATTGGGCAAATTAAGAAGAAGTTTGGTATCTTGTCTATCTATAGGATTAGTTGTAACTTTTATCGAGCAAGAGTAGATATATTACTCCACATGATAGGTCTATTGTTAAACTTGAGGTTTATTTATATAATGCAATCATTACATGGGTATATCATCGAATGACACATTTGTATTGGCGTATTGTACTTGCGCACACGCACTCGCTGTGGAAGCGTGCACTTGGTGGCAGAGGTGCTTTAATGCGACATGTATAAATATAAAAATAATATGGTTCTTCCTGTCGGGCGGCGCGCATTGTGCTCGGACGAAATAATCATGTTTAATCGCTGATTGTTCGGAAGGTTCATACGCCACGCATTATTTATTTCAACATGGAGCCAAGCGCGATGACGATGACTGATATTCGCCTGGAGAGAGGGTTCTGCGTAACGAGAGTTTTCATAATGGAGAAACGGACGTTTTGATTTATCGTTGTTACCTATATGTATCACAAGGTAGCAACGTACGTACATAGTAAAAGTGTACGTGATTTTGCTCGATGTTTTTGTAAATACTTGTTGAGTCAAATTACATTAACGAGAATCGATCCGTGATTTACTTCCATGGAATTAATTCCAATTCGTGCATGCAGTGGCGGCGCACCTATTATGAGCGATAGCGAAATTGCAAGTGATGGAAAATATGTCAACGTGCATAGATTTCATTTCAGTCACGGCTGGAAATTCTTGCACGTGACTAAATTTTCATCAATACATTTTATTGGATTACGCATCGAATCGCCCGCATACATTCGTCTGACTCAACATTTTATCGTTTTATCGGATTGCGATTGTAGTTTTAACTTGAATTGGATCGATTTTGATAGGAAATGATACCAGTTTGCACATTTTTCGTCAATTATGATGATGATAATTGATGTAATACATGAATTATACATGTGCGTGTACTTGGATGCAATCAGCTACAAATTTAAATAGGTGAAATGGGGCTTGCATTAAGAATAATTGAATGCAAGTCGTTAATTTTGCCTCTGCCATCTTATTTGGCCGACGTTCATAATAATTATGCTCAATTGACGTTATGATTCAATCAGGTTATATGAGTTATATTGAGTCGCGGGAACGAAGCATTCCTTGAGAAGTTTTTCATAATTCAAACCAAATGATTACATATGCAAGTTGTTGCGACATGTAGTTGTTCATGGCATTAAAAAGTGCTTCTGTAGAACGCTTGCAAACAGATTCATAATGGAGGTTTGTAATTTCCTAGGATTTATAGTGTTTATGAAACGTGGAGTGTGCATAGTGCATATATCCAATCCAAATGCATCATTATGATGGCGAGCTGAAATCTGACATATCATTTCCGGCGATTATTAGTTACACGGGTCCCAATATAGATCTCTTCAAATTTCAATTGTTTCAGTTTGGCTTCAGCGAAATTTATGTCCAATATTTTCACGTGCGTAGATAATTGGCAATTTCAATTATCATATTCAATATTGTTGCGTCCAGTAATTATTTAAGTTTATTTTTAATTTTATCGAATGTTATTATTTAATATTAGACATATTGATTTATATTGTGCGTGGGTTTTATGTTGTGTGCAAATTCTTGGAATCTTTTGCATTATTTACCGGAAACGAGTTATCACCGGAAATTCTCGCGAATGTAGTTTTGTTTGGAAGTTCAAGCGGAACTTATCGTCTTTCGAATCTCGCCAGGAATGTCCAAGAATAACTACGTCTTCCAAGTACAATCGGTTGAGAAAAGCGTGAGGGTAAGACGATAACAATGGGGAAGTTATCTTCACCTTAATTGGCCGTTTTCTGTAATGGGTTTGATTTTGCTTCTTCTAGTCCGTTACAGTCTATTGATTTCTATCTCAAAATTAAAGTAATTACTTCCTCCGTCTATAATATTACTTTTTGCTGTCGTTATCTACGTAGATAATTTCGTGTGAAGTTCCCAGTTTTTTATATTACTTGCGTATATGCTACGTTTTACTACGCCTTATAAAAATTGTGTTTGCAATATCATTGGTGTTTATACCAAATTTCAATCGATTTAAATAAAAAGTTTAATTGCTTAACATGGCAATTATATAGTTTTTAGTGAGCCACATTGCACACACATGTTTTAACACATTTGATGTAATTCGCTCTTTCACACAGTTTCATTGGGAAATTTATGCTAATATGTAGGTGTAGATTATTTTTACAAATAAGTCTTTTCCGTTATACTGGTACTTTCGCCGATTTCATATTGCGTATTGCGTTTAACTGTTTCAGTTTAATACATTTATGTCGCAGAAGAAGTCGTTTTCGTCTTCTTTGTTTTTGACATTTTGCGTCACGACACTCCGTTATGCAATCGTATAAGATATACATGCGCTGCATGTGAACCAAGTTTGGCTTTGTTCATTTGCTTTGTTTTCTATAGTGGGTTATAAGTACACTCTCTGTGCACGTATAAAGTTTATACCAATATTTTCCCCGTCTGTGAGAGCCAACAAAATAAACTTACACACACGTGCGCACTATTTCCGCAAAGAAAATTGGAATTGTTTCAAATATTTTCCGCAACTTTTTCCGAGTAAAAGTTACTTACTGATAGAAGATACTTGACAGCTCTTCTTCTAACAATAAGTAGATTCTCTAGATGTATCTACAGGGATTATATAATACTGTTAATTAAATCATACAATATTAAATTAATATTTTGCAACTCATTACATATTTGCTGACTGTGAATATCAAGCATCGTGAAGGATAAGTTGCCTATTCATATTACCAACATTATGAATTGGCATAATGGATTTATATCTGTATGTATAAACTTAAACAAATTGCCGCTATTATTCATCTGGATTTAATTACACATAACGAATCATCTGTGAAACGATGCCTTTTTGTGGTTTTATTATAATAACTTGTCATAAAGTGCACACATTACAACGATGTTGGCGTTAACAACACGTTGTTGTGAATCATCTTGCGTACATATCTATAGCAAATGTGTGATAAGTTAACATCACATTTGCACTTGTTTCATCCACGACCGTGGTACACGCGTGTGCATTTGCTTTTTCATATAGTCCGATGCGCGTGGAATAATATTTAGTTAGCATTGACGTTTCGCCTTGAAATAGAATCGCGAAACGAACGATGGAATAGCAAAGCGTTGCGTGCTACCGTTTATTATTATAGCGCGGCTAAGCGGGTCCTCGGAAAATATGCGAACTGAATTCAAGCTCAAGCTCTGCAGTATCTATTCGAAAACAGCTGATTGTTGTATTTTGAGATGCGATAAACAGGAATAGATGAAATTGGGGAAAATTGCAGCTCTAACAATACACAATCACAATTATGGCGTTATTTACGCGTAGGCGCTTTGTATAATTACATGCGTAATGTTTGTTCATTGAATAAGTTTGGTAGATTAATTTAAGACGAAATCAACGCGGTGTGCACTAATGACTTGCATGTAATTAAACATGAACAATTAATATTACATTATTCAGCGAATAATAATTTTTTATTGTTATTTATATAATATTAGTGTTTATGTTGAATGTTTTCAATGTTTTAATGTAGATTTAGCATTTGTAATTAATGTGGGAATTATCTTGTCTAAAGCTGCGCAAAGCAAAATTTGATTACATCATGTAATATAAATGTATGTTATTGATAATGAACAGAGCATGCGTGTAATTACTTCGACGCTGTGAGTTTGCAACTGGTACGAGCTGGAACGTCTCTCCGGTGTTTTTGCTATACTCCGGGGCATGGATTTAGTGGGTGTTGCTCGTGATTAGATTCAATTCACGTACATAATAATGTTAGGATTTTAAACAATTGCGAATTTCAGTCTTATGAGAGATAGGGTTAATTTTGCATTTAATTATGTATTCTCTCAGCATACTTTTATAACTAAAGAATAATAAAGCGCATGAAGCACCTCTCAGCGTGTCCGACTAGATATCAGCTTGAATAATTATGTCGGTCTTGAGATATAGCACAATGACACTTGACAATTCCAACTCAAAGGACATGTATACTCAAAAACGTGTTGAGGACGGTTATTATGATAAATACACCTTATTCATCATGAATGAAAGGAACTTTAATCTTATATAAGAGTTAATGATGATTGCAAGTATGTTCGCGCACATGAGAGATGGAATCTTTTATGATTATCAATTAATTTTGTCTAGCCACTGTTGCTGTTGCTGTGGTGTGGTTTTGACTTAATGTCCGAAGGTTGTTACATGCAATTAAATGAGGATTATGTTGTTGGATTGTGCTTTCTTCGACCTCTGCGTGAATTTAGACAAGCCACGAAATTACGCAAAGCGTGCTTACATTATTACCATAAAGACGTCAATGAAGGAGGCATCTAAATGTTTTGTTACATTTGGGCAGGGCCTTTATTTTAATGCCATAAAGGGCACCGCGCAATGAAGGCAAATTGACGTTGAATGGCTCCTGCGAGACGCGGTCGCGCATACGGTTACGATTAGAATGGAATCGTTTTATTCGTTTTATTACGCTGCATTGCTTACGATACTTTTAAGCAACTGACATGAATTAATGGTTGCGTGTTGTATTTTATTATAACATGCCCACCCTTGCGTTGTTGGCTTGCGTAAAATGTGGTTTTGTTCTTGAATAAGTAGGTACTTAATTGCGTCAAAAATATCACACATGGATATTCATGTTGGAATGATGTAATTTTATATCTATGTACGGAATCGCATTTCCTCTTGTTAGTGACAACAAATAATACTTGTTTGGCCTACTCAGGTAGTTGACTCAGTTTGCACTAGTGTAATAATACATGACGTGAAATATGGAATGTTTGGTATGCAGTATTCAACTCTAAACAGGTGATATGATTACAGTTTGGTGCTTGTAATGATTGTCCGAATGCTTGTTTCCCTGGCTACAGGCCAGTGATTTTGCACTTATTTTATAATACGCCATATTACATAAAGTATTGCAAGTGCCATCTGCTTGAATTAGGTACGATGTCCAAATCACATTTTAAACTTTTTGGATAAAAAATTCAAATATTTTATTTGTCTATATGAGCAATTTGCATAATATTATAGAATTTGAACATAATCCAAAGTTCATTTCGCTTGGAATGGAAGCGTGAATTTACTCATAATCGGATGTAATTATTTAAAATTGGCATGGAGATATACGAGCGCCAAATTCATGACTAACATCATGCATATGACAAATGTAAGAACGAGATGTTAACTCGCTACGCATTCTTTTTCTTAGTAAGAATTAACATGTACTCATGCGCGTCTTGTGTTTGCACATTCAACACGCATTACACTTATTTATCAAGTTGTAGTATTTTAATTCTACTCAGAATTTATCATGAGAGCCTTGTTTATGCATATTGGTCATTTAAATATTTATACGCGCGATGAATCATTTGCAGATGCATGTTGTGGGTATTGAAGTGGAGTAAGTGAGAGTTCACTGAATCTATTTGATACAAACTTGTGCGGCGCGTGAAACCGAGGTAATAGGTAGTAGCAGACAACGCCTCGTCGGCGTAGCGCACCAGGCGCGCTCAGCCTTCTCGCTATATCACTTAACTCACTTTTTGAGTCAGTCGCGCAGCGCACGCGCTAACGAACGGTGGGTGTGCGCACAGCGGTTTCCTAGCACGTTGTTTCTTTCGATCTCTCGAACTTCTCGTTTCCTAGAAGTTATAGAAATAACTGGTGACAGTTTGGTGAATTCGAGTACTTATAGTTTTGTGCGGATTAATTCGTGAAGTAAAGTTAACGTCGTCATGAGTTCAGCACACAATTTGTTACTCTCTAACTTCTAAGAAATGTTTATATCAATACTATCTGCTCCGAAGTATAAACAAATTACGGTGTCATGAAGTCGTGCCACAGTGGAACAATGACAAGAGATAACTAAGCGCTTTTCGTGTCATCGGCTTGGCGTGGCGTATCTTTCATTAATCAGCTATTGAGCTGTTCTTTCAACACATCGGCGGCGTGCACTTCGTACCACATCCATCCATATCCCGTGTCCCGCGCGGGATTTTATATCAGTCGCGTCGAGCGTCAATCAAAAATCAGTCTGCTGCCGGACATCAGCCAGTTTACATCAAGTGCTATTTTTTTTGAACGATGGACACCACATAACTTATCTTCCGCAATTTTAAGTGTTTTGTGTTGGATGTGCGCTTACCATAAAAGTCTGTTAAAAGTGATGCCGCAGAATGAATCTTATCTATGCTTCTTGTTAGATTCGATGTTGGAAGCATTATAAACAAAATAAGACAAAGCAAATGATAAGAAGTGAAAATGCAATTCACAATTCTCAACTTATTTGCGTAAGTGAAAGCTTTTTAATAATCATTTTGGTTTATTTGCTACATTTGTTACTTTGCCATTGTGTTGAGTAAGTTTATTACGATTACGATTTAGCCACCGTACATCTTGTAATTTGTATGGTGAAGGCTCTTTTATAATCTTCGAAATTACATGATGCGTCTTTATTGAAGTTGCTTCCATTCTCGTTTATAAAGCATTTCTTTGTCATTGTTTGCTGGTCGGTTTAGTTTTCTTTGTGTTGTGTTATTCAACATGGTTATCATCTTAATGTGGGTAATTATATCACTGCTCGATTTTCTTCAGCTTTCTAGCTTGCATTAGCAATTTTCTCACCATTTAAAATAAGTCTAATTCTGCGTAGAGGAGTATGGGGACTATTTCTCGTTTCATAAAAGTGATTGAGTGAAATTAGCACTTTATTGCAAAAGAAATTGTCAATGCATTAAACAGATTTCACTTTTGACTAGCCGAAAACTTCTCGAGCATAGCGTTTATACGTTGAATACACAGAGAGTAATAAAATAGCAATGGAGCATATTCTAGATTTATATATTTTGCTATAATTAGAATGAATTTATATAGCATTTTTACAATCAAAATTATTTCTTTTACTTGTTATCGCCATGGGGAATGCTTGTAATGCGATAATGAAGGAGGAAAGCATAATGAATGTTTGTTCGTGACATTAGCTGAACTTTGAACTATAATCTTTGCTTACAGTCAGCGACGGAGTGTAGCAAGAAGGCGGCGTTATCCTCTGTTATCTTTTATGCTAATGTTGATATAACATGAAATTTTAGGAAATATGGTATTCCTGCTTGACACAAACGAGTTGTGAAATCTATATCTTGTATTTAGTTGGATTCAAATTTAATAATTTAAAGTGACGATCCATTTATGCTATGCGGGTTCATTTAGGCAGCCTTAATATCGAACTCAAATGAGATTGTGGCTATGAAGAAATCAATAAGTAGTACATATCATGAGGTAGTTGTAACATGAACTAATTGGTAACATTTAGATGGGTTTTTGCGAATGCTTTATACATGATGGTATTCAACTTTGAATAAAAAGAACTACGCAAAAAGAAAGTGCTGCACATTCCACTAATAAATTGAGCAAATTAACAAATTAACTCGCAATCATATTTCAGATGACATTTAAGTCGTTCGCTTTTATGGTCGGTCATTCACATTTCACCAAACATACTATGCACATATATTTACCTCAACAAACCATAGCAGATTTGTATAAGTATGACGATACCCGATTAATTATTATTTATTGATACTCAAATCTTTTGATGTCTCATTAATGAACACTAAATGATTATATATTTCCAGACGGCGCAATTACGAAAGTATTTACAATAATTTTTATATTATCAATGAATATAGGCAAAATTTTAAAAGTATGTGGTGCATGCTTCCGGTTTAGTGAATTATATCCACCTTCAATGTTCCGTCACATCCGGTTATACTTCATTTGCGCCGGAATACCTTGTTGTCGTATCCGCTACAAATTCTAATTTCGTATTAGACGCAGATATGCATATTCTGATCTATTTTTTAAACAATCACGGATTTTATTTAAGTTTTCAAATTATTGCAGGCTTGGAGGCATGGATAGTCTGCATGTAACGGGCCAGCCACAGCAGTCGACTAGCAAGGCGTCCAGCCGCAGCGCGTCGCCCTGTCGAATGCGTAGCGGCGAGCGAAGCGATCGGGGTGATCGTGGGGCGGCCGCTGCTGCTGCTGCTTCCGCCGCCGCCACCGCTACCGCGACCGGCTCCACAGCCGCCGGTGGCGGGTCGGCCGGTGATCATCACACCCCCGCGCAGCCAGCGCAATCGCATCAGCCGCACCACACAAAATCGCTGAGTCACGGATCGGCAGACAGCAATAAGGTACACCCATACACATATGTCATTTATATCTAAATATAATCCCGAGCCCATTAATCTTCCCAACACCGCGGACCACCCTTATACGTCCCCATCTTCGGCGTGATGTCTAAACGAGCGCGTTCTATTTTTGTTGCTGCCAGTGGGACGTGAATGAATGGGTTACTCATTCTACCCGAACCGCACGAACAGAATGAAAGTAATTGTTAATTCGCCGCTCTCCACATACACTTGTCGGAGTTGTGCGAATGAAATAGTGCGCAACAATGCCTTTCACCGATGTGGATTTTTATGCGTTTTTTTTATGTTGATAGCTTTTAAAGAATAAATGCAAATATGATTAGGTACGAGTTAGTTATTTAGTCGAATTTTTATAAAGTGCAAATGGAAAAGGTTGAATGAATAATTTATTGCGCGAATTGCATCATTGGGAAGTCATTGATGGCGCTATACTTAAATATCTCAATGGCACATTCCGCTATTGATGGCGTGTATCTATCATCGTAATATACGCGTGCCGTTCTTTATTAGCACGTGTTCACACACAAGGCGTCATCGCCTTGAACTACAAACAGGAGCATTGGCGCATTGTGTGTGACTCATAAATTTGACATAAACATTGAGTTATTGCTCATTTATGAACCGTTGAGTTTCCGGAAGCATATTTCAGGGGTAACCTTTTTTAAATTTGACTTCCGCTTTTTGTTGATTTTAGTTGAATATTTCAAAATCAGTCGTTGATGGAAAGTCTAAGGCTAAGTTCATAAATCGTAAATCTTCAATTACACTGTACCAAGTAGGTCATTTTTCAGTGTAAACATTAGAAAATGATGTAGTTTCCCGTACGTTGCATGATAAACCTGCTATAATTTGGTTTTGATTTAAAAATCGATAAATTTTTCTCATGAAAACCACTCGAAGTGAGTTTACGTAACCAAAGTCTCTCACGGTAAAAGTCGTAAGCGGTACGCTTAGAAAGGAAAAATGAAAACGACGAAAATAGTAGTTTGCTATTGCACATTGACTTATTATTACAGATTGCAACCGCTTATTATAAGGGAAAGTCATTAATTCATCGATAGGAAGGAAACGCTGGCATGCTGAAAGAAAGTGCATTTATCGTCGGGCGTTGCTGCCATGCACATTGATTCCGTGTTCAATTTGTATGTTAAGTTAGAGGATGTTTACTATGTCGTTTTTTTTAATGTATATGTCATTACCCTCGGCATTTCTGAACATGCATTACTGTTACTATCTCCGTATGCGTTAATTTTAGCGTTGCTTGGGGTTGCACGAACGTAGTATTTATCACCAAGCGCAGGAATGTTTTATTTTAACTTCCTACCCTTCGTTTTTGAAACTATTTTTGAATTTACGTGATTATGCAGACAGATAATGTGTTTACTTTAAAAACTCGCGCTGATTTGGAATGGCAATATGTTGATAATTATTTAATACGTTCCGTATCATTTAGGCCCGATTTCATAAATGTCACGTTAACCGATGATTAGTTATTCGGCTGTCAAATTTAATCGACTGCTAAATAAAATCGGATTTCATGATACGAATGTACTGTCAAATAAGTAATTTTACCTACCTTATCTATGGTCGCTATTGTATGTCTGTCCATTACACCAGTGGCACAAGTATTTACAAAACTGCTAATAATTGCCGCCATACTTAATAAAAAAAATGTCGCTAATT
>JARJDR010018324.1:0-10313 GCA_030264135.1 Myllaena sp. GC000078 | reverse complement strand
GATTCCCTCATGTCCCGTATACTTTCTCTAATAAAAATGTTGTGACTGGAAATATGTCTCTGAAACTTCTGGACTTTTCAAGTTAACTCTTCCCGTTTCTACTTTTGCATTAATCATTGTTATTTAATCAGTAAATTTTAAATTAAATGAAATTAAAAGTCTTCGTGCACAGCGGGACTATTCAGAGCAACGAGGACAGAGACATATGTAGTGCGGCCATTTTCAGTCGACCACGCTCGAGTTTGCACGAGGCGATTTACAATGTTGCCACGCGGCCAAATTGTAGGATTTATGGTTATGTTACGTTACGTTCCTATATTCTTGGTTTGCAATTTCCCATCTCTTTCTTCATTAAATATGTGGCAATACCGCACTAACCAGTCACACACCGACGTTGCGGGGAAATGCTCATAATGTGCCAAATATGTTCGATTTGAACGAAGGGGCAACGGAGGGTTAATGTGTTTTAAATCAGGATTAACTAAAACCTCATCAAAACTCATTATGGGTTTCCTACGGGAGAGCAAACAGAGCGCAAGGCCGGCAATGGCTTGGCGATAAAAAGACATTTTCATTATTGCAACATTAAAAAAATTGGCAGACTTGGATTATGTAATAATAATAATGATTATTTACTTTTATGTTTTTGAAAAATAAAATATATTTATTTGAATAAATTTGTTAATCGTAGTAGGTAGGAAGGTAGGGATATAGGGCTATATGAAAAATAATAGAAATAGAAAAAAAAAAGTCAAGTGCCACCCCTAGTTACGTAGATCAGCAGCGACCCCTTTCAATGGTTCCCATGAACTATGATCAAATAAAATACATGGAGTTGACCCCCCCTGAGGTTAGATTAAGCAAAGTTATGCAACCTTTAAAACGGATGCGTAATTTTAAAGTTTACCAACTGCCACTAAACTAGACTAAAAACAAGATGGCGATGCATTTAGCAATTGTTCTGTCATAAGCAACGGCCGCTTGCCATTTCGATTCGACCGCAGCACAATCGCAGCCAAAAAGTCAAAAAGTACAAATAGTACAAATAAACAAGAAAATTACCAATAACTTTTGCACGATGGCAGCGGCGCAAGCAATCAAGAAACTTCTCCCGTTGATGGACCGCATTCTGGTGCGCAAGGCCGAAGCGGTGAAGCAGACGGTCGGCGGCATTGTGCTGCCGGACAAGGCCGTTCAGCCGGTGATCGTCGGCAAGGTGGTGGCGGTTGGGCCCGGCCATCGTACCAACACCGGCGTGCATATTAAGCCGGCGGTGCGCGTCGGCGACGAGGTGCTGCTCTCCAAGTACGGCGGCACCAAGATCACCATGGACGACGAGTCCGAGCTGCATCTCTACAAAGAGACTGATATTCTGGCCAAGATCGAAAACTAGTGCATATTCATTATTACAGCAAACTTGCAAACTAAATTTATTGTCACAACTTTAATATCTCTGTGCCTTTCATTCCACCTCATTACTGCGTAATGAGTGGGAATGAAAAGGAAGAAGTGTATGAGCAGAAGTGTCAAATTAAATTTCTGACAATTTAAATTTGTTGCCTCTCACTCTAACATACCCCAAACAAATGCGTGAGAATGAGAAAGAATATATGTTATAAAAAACACTCCATTTCCTGTTTCCTCTTCTCACTTTCCTTCTGTCATCCAGTCACAGAAAGTAAACTTAACCTATAATAAAAACAAACAGCTGACCGAAGAAAAACAAGTCTCGCAATGTTTAACAAACACGAGTGCTTCAAGAAACTAATCGCCGTCCTCGATGCGGAGAGCAAGGCGAAATACATGGAGAAGCTGCAGCTGTGGTGGAAGTTCCGGGCGACGCCTTCCAAGAGCCACTTTGACGCCGCCGTGCGCGACCTGATCGTCAACGGCGAGCAGCTTAAAGCGCACAACCTTTTCATGCTGGCGATCTTCGAACATAATTCACGCCGCCAACAGCAACTCCATCTCCAACAGCAGCAGCAGCATCAACAACAGCATCATCATCAACCATCACCAGTTCAACCACCGGCACCAGCTCCACAACCGGCACAAGCCTCACAACTTGCACGAACACCCGCTCCACAACCTCCACCACCGCCAGCACTCTCCACTGGCGGTGGCGGCAGCAATCAAATGGACATCACCGAATACATGGAAGCGTCACCACACGCATACAGTACGCCGCCGCATTACGTGGAGCGGTGCGCCGCCAACGAGCTGTTCTTCCCCGACGCGGCGTTCGTCGCGATGCGCTGCGACCTGCACGCGTGGCAGCACGGCTTTGACGGCGCCGACAAGCACGTCGCCGAGTTGGTCGCCAGCCTCTGCCAGGCGTTCGTCAAGAACATCCTCACGGCGATGGTCGCCAATAAGGAGTCGTACAAGTTGCGCGATGGGCAGTTCCAGTATGGTTTCGGCACGCCGATGCCGAACGCGTTGTTGCGCAACGCGCATAATATCGTCGATCGCACGCAGGAGTCACGCGTGCAGCTGACTGAGGAGGGCGATAGCTTCCAGCCGGCGGTGCGGCCGAGCATCGACGTCGTCGAGCAGGAGACGGCGTTTGCCTACGCGACTGGTGTGGATGCCCATTCGGGTGGCGGAACACTTACATTGCGCTTGCTTTATGATACACTGCGAACAAATCCGCATATTATCGGTCTACATAGCATTCATAGCACGAATTTGTTGAAGTTGAGCCTGCAACTGGATGAATAAGGAGTCGTACTGTGATATGAAATTTGTTTTCAATTCCCTATCAATTATGTATCTATAGATTTGTCAACATCATTGGTCAACATGGTCAACATATTATTTTGCGGTTATGTTTGTTATGACCGGTCGATTAAACGTGCGGGTTGGTTCGTATACAAAACAGTGTTTTCGTAGATTCGGTGTTAGTTCCAAGTTTAGAATGGCAGCGGACAGTGACGTGGTTGCGGAGCGCTTTGACGACATTATCAAAAGCGAGCAGGATACGCGTTTGTATCGCGGACTCGTCCTTCGTAATCGTATGCGCGTGCTGCTCATCAGCGATGCCGACACGGACAAGAGTGCGGCGGCGCTTAGCGTCAATGTCGGTGAGTCGAAATTCAAACTGGCACGTATTTGACAACTGTCTTCATGTCCACTTTACGGACTTTACATAACAATGAGTGGAATGGAAAATATTTTCACTTATACGAAACAATGAGAGGAAGCGAGAGGCAGACAGCGTATCCATGGTTACCTTAGTTTTGTGCAAATATACGAGGGTTGCCCCGAATGAATGAATTCATGTTAACAGGATCAATGAGCGATCCGGTCGAGTTACCCGGCCTCGCACACCTCTGCGAGCACATGCTCTTTCTGGGCACGGAAAAGTATCCGGATGAGAACGAGTACTTGCGGTACATAACCGAACATGGCGGCACCCGGAATGCGTCCACTAGTACGGATCGCACAATGTACCACTTTGATATACAGCCCGAGTTTTTTACCGGCGCACTCGATCGGTAACCATCAATTTTATTCTCACTGTAAAGCAGTATAACTTGTGTGGCAGTTTTGCCCAGTTCTTCCTGCAACCTCTGTTCACGCCGTCGGCAACGGAACGGGAAATCAACGCTGTGGACGCAGAGCACGCGAAGAACGTGCCAGTGGACGGTCGGCGGTTGCAGCGTGTGCTGCGCCACATGGCGGCTGATGGACACGCGTACCGGAAGTTTGGGACGGGTAACAAGACCACGTTGGCGGTGTTGCCACAAGCGCAGCGTATTAACGTGCGTGATGCGCTGCTCAAGTTCCACGGCGAGTGGTATTCGGCGAACTTGATGTGTTTGACCGTGTTGGGCAGGGAGGACTTGGATAGTCTCCAAGCCATTGTCAGTGAATTGTTTGGCGCTGTTGTTGATAAAGATTGCGCTCCACCCACTTGGGACATGGAGCCTTATGGCCCGCAACATATGCGCACTTGTATTAAGTTGTTGCCCGTGAAAGACTTGCGTGAGCTGCGCATGTATTTTCCCAGTCCGTATCTGGCAGAGTTTTACGAGTCTACCGTAGGTGTGGAAGAGTGTTCGGTGTTGTATGATACAGAAGGTGTTTTGTAGCCCGAAGGATACATTCTGAGCATGTTAAACGATGAAGGCGTTGGTAGTATTCCCTCCACGTTGGACGCACGTAACTGGTCGACACATTTCCATGCACAACATTCCTCTCCGTACCACGGTTTCTCAATGTTTTGTATCATCGTTTCATTAACCGAAGACGGTGCAGCCAACACCGATGAGATTATTCGTATCGTATTTCAGGTATCTAATTAATGGGTATTTTTAAAACACACACTTTTAACCAATAAATATTATAGTATATCAATCGAATGAAGCAAGAACCACCTTCGAAGAAGTACCACGACGAGTTAAGCAGCCTCAGCGCGGTTAGGTTTTGCTACAAGGACAAAACACCAGCGCGAGGGTATTGCAATTACCTCACACCCTCATTGCGGCGCGTGCCAATGCGCCATATTCTAACGCGTCACCATCTGCTCACCGAATGGCGGCCGGATATCATCACCAACATTTTGAACGCGTTCACCGCAGACAACTTACGCGTCGTGCTCATAAACAAAGACTTTGCTGATATCGTCGATCGCGAAGTGCCATGGTTCGGTGCGAAATTCTGCATTGCGCCATTGGCGGAAGCCAAAATCTCGGAATGGCGGCAAGCGAGTTTGGATGACGCTCTGCAGCTGCCTGAAGCCAACGAGTTTGTGCCGGAAGTGTTTGATTTGCATCCGATTGAAACGGATTCGGTACGGTTGATGGATTAATCATGCGCATAGTAATTATTTGTGATATTTAGGATTCTTGTCCGTGTCTCATCAAAGATAGTATGACACGCGTGTGGATGCAGCAGGACGATGTGTTTCGTCTACCGAAAACCCATTTACGGTTTTACGTGCGTTCGCCGTGGATGTACCTCGATCCGATCAACTGGTGCTGCGGTGATATCCTCCTGCGATTGCTCGAGGACCAGATGGAGGCCGACACGTATAAAGCGCAACTCGCTGGTTTACGCTGGAATGTGCACTGTACCAAAATGGGTCTCATTGTAAGCAATTGATGGTTTCTGTCAACATTTACTAAATAGCTGGTAAATAGTTTCAGTTGAATGGTTTCACACACAAGCTGGAATTGTTGCTGAAGAAGATTCTAGCTAGTGTGAGCTCCCTCACGACAATCGAACCGGATAAATTCATGATCTTCAAGGAGGAGGTCCCTGCTATTCATGTCTTATATCTTGAATTTTTGTAACCTTTATGTTATAGTCGTTGCGCCATTTACGTAACTTGGAAAATGAACAGCCCTTTGAGCAGAGCGTCACCCAGGTGAAGCAACTCCTGCGCGCCATTGCATGGAGTCGCTCGGAATGCATCGCCGTTCATCATTGTAATCCTAGTTCTTTGCCTCTCACAAATAGTCTAATAAAGTTTTACCGTTTTTCTAGTGATCACCGTGAAGTTGATGGAAGACTTTGTAGTGCAGCTCTTTGCCAAGATCAGCATCGAATGTCTGATCCACGGCAACACCAACCGCGCGGCGAGTCTGCAAATCGCCGACACCATAGAGCAGCATTTGCGCGCGGCGCCACTCAACGCCGCGCCGCTGGTATCGCAATCGGGCTGTGCACTACGCGAAATCGTGCTGGAACCATTGCAGACCTACCACTACTCGCTGCACAATCCAGTACATAGCGCATCGTGCACAAACTTGCACTTTCAGTGTGGCGTGCAAACGTACGCTACTAACGTGGCGCTGGAGATGTTTCGCCAGCTTATTGCCGAGCCGTGCTTCAACCAGCTGCGCACCAAGGAGCAGTTGGGTTATCGCGTGCGCGCTTCCATTGTGCGCTCGACCGGCGCACATGGCCTATCCGTGATTGTCCAGTCGGGCCGGCATCCCGTCTATGTGGAGCAACGAATCGAAGCGTTTCTTGCCGATATGCTGGTAAGTAGAGTCCTAAGATACATGTAGGTCGCTATATTAACCGCCATTTAATGGTGTAGACCATGATCAAGAGTATGCCAGAGGAGGACTTTGAGACGCATCGCAACGCGCTGATTGCGAGACGCGTGCGCAAACCGAACAACATTGGTGAGATCACCGCGCGGCTGTGGCGCGAAATTATGCAGCAGGCTTATCGCTTCGATCGCGAAGAGATGGAGGTGGCGCAATTACAGGCGCTGCAACCGGAGGAGTTGGTGCGCACGTGCGGTGAATGGTTTGCTGTTGATGGCGTCAAACGACGCAAGATGGCCGTGTTTGTGTTGCCCACGTGGGAGCACATGCGCTATACGGATGCTGTTGTGCAGCAGTATGACGAGTACACGAAGCACGTGCGGCTCATTCCCGATATCGCTGTTTTTAAGAATGCGCATGGTTTGTATGCGTTGCGCATGTGCGATGACGACGATGATGGACGTATTGAAGTTGGCTGCAGTACTGAGGGTACTGCGTGAATACTGAGAGAGAGAGAGTAAGGAGAGTGTGTGTGCGTTGCAAATAAATATTTATTAAATAAATAGTTGGTGCGTGCTGCTATGTACAAACATAGAGTAGTGCGAGTGAGTGCTGGCGCGACGGTGGGCGAATTACCAGGCGTAGTGGGCGTGCAGACCGTCGAAGGTCATGTGCGACACGGCGACGGCGGGCGAGTAGTGCACGGCGGCCTTGGCGACCACGGGGGCGGCAGCGATGGCGGGGGCGGCATACGCAGCATGAGCCACCGGGGCGGCATATGCGGGTGCGGCGTAGGTCTTGGCTACGACCGGGGCAGCGGCGTAGTGGTGCGCCACGGGGGCGGCATAGGCAGCATGAGCCACGGGGGCGGCGTAGGCGGGTGCGGCGTACGCGGGCGCAGCATAGGTCTTAGCTACGACCGGCGCAGCAGCGTAGTGGTGCGCCACGGGGGCGGCGTAGGCGGCATGGGCAACTGGTGCGGCGTAGGCGGGCGCGGCATAGGCGGCATGAGCCACGGGGGCAGCGTAGGCGACGGGGGCGGCATGCACGCTAAGTGCGTCGTTGGTGACGCGCGTGTCGTACTTGCGCACCGAGGAGAACGCACCATCGACGGCCTTGTTGTAGTGCGAGACGGTGGCGGCGCCACCGAGGGAGCGCACCACGCTCTGGCTGGTCGCACCGTAGTGCGGGTCGTGGACGGCCGCCACTGGGGCGGCGGCGTACGCCGGCGCCGCCACCGTGTTGATGTACGCGCTGCTCACCGCCGACGCGGGGCTGTACGCGACCGGCGCGAGACCGGCGTTGACGCAAGCCAAAGCGGCGCACAAGACGACGAGCTGCAAAGAAATAAGACGATTAACCCGACTGCCACTCGTGGGTAATATTGGAGTAAGTACACTTACTTTGAATGCCATTGTGTGTTTGTTGGAGCGTTTGCAAAGAAACTGATGCGGTCTGCGGTTGGCGACGGGCGTTTTATATACGCCGGCGTGAAGAGTGGTTGCGCAACCTTCACTCCTCTAGATCTGGTCCACTTTCGCCGCTGCCGTCGTCGCCGTCGCTGAAGACCAGCCACGATGAAGGTCTGGGTTAGGGCGCAGCGCGTGTAATCCAAGAAGTTGTCAGGGACAAACCACCTTAATTACCTTCCATGCACGCATGCCCTTTCCCACACTGTTGCAACTTTTCTTACTTTTTTGCTCTGTTATAATGTTTAATCTTTGCATAAGCAGTAGATATAATTAATTAAGCGATGTATAATTAAGAGTCGCGGCACGCAAAGTGGATGAGTCATCGTGTCGTGCGCGTGCGATTGGACTAGTCGAATTTTGCGGATTTACGCTGCGATCGATTATGATACGAAAATTTGGGGCAATGTCAACAGCATGCTGCGGCACGCATGCTGTTGCCTTTTCCTTTCTTTCGCACCGCAGACCGGTTTAAATTGTTTCAGATATATGTTTTATGGGCTCGCAAATTATGTAATGCAATAATGCAAACTTTAAAGTTCACTGCATGGCAATTTTATTGGCGCATTGCGATTCATTCATGCGATGATTTCGTCCGGCGATAATTGAAGGTGGGTGAATTTGTGAATTTGTATGAGAACCGTCATCAAGGTGAACACCCAAAAAGAAAAGGCATACACACGTGCCTCTCCCATTTTTTTTTTGGGTGCGTATTACTTAATACACATCATATCCGGCCCGATTGACATGAAAATGATTGAATGCGTTCGAAATCAATGTCATCATGGGGTGCCGAATCGCTTTTGTTGACGACTGCACGTGATATATCTATCATAAAAGATAAGCAATTAAATTCTTGTCTGTTTGCAGAGAGTCAAAGGAGCGTTGAGTTACGCAAGAGATGAACGAGATGAAAGAAGAAAAAAATCGACACACACAATGGCTGTTATCTAACACGCGTATCTTTTCATAAGACTTACAATGATATAAGCATATATCGCGCGCACCACCCCGTTTCGTGCTCGCATTAATATTAAATATCGATTATTTAATACCACATAATAATAATATACCTACGCAAGTATAGAAAGTATAGATTTACATTTAGGTACACTAAGAATAAATAAGTTATTTAAATTTGTCAAGTTACAAACTTGTGAATTGCAATTCCTCTTCGTCTCCCTCTTGTTTGCTTCCTACAAAAAGGGATGCGTATTAATTACGCAGTGGGGTAATTAAACGGAAAACTTTCGGCATCCCAACAATTCGATTACAACGTAATAATGAAGTGGACAATTTCGAAGTAAAGTTCAAGAGTTCAAAAAAAGCGAGGCGCGCAGGTGTCGACCGGTGCGGCGCGGCGGTTAATTGCCTCATCAAATCCAACGGCGCGCCGCCGACGTTGTTGACGTCGTCGTCATCATCGTTGCGAGCGGCGGCGGCACCGGCGGCGGTGGCGACGACGCACCTCTGAAAATTTCATTTCTTTCATTGCGACCAAGGCCGATGGGTGAAATTGAATCGGATATTCCCAGCTTGGACGCGGACAATGTGTACACAAATCAATCATTTACTAATTTAGTTTTATTTTGCGCTCCAAAAATGTTGTAAACTAGATTGATTTGGACATCAAGGTGAGTATACGCACCTAGTCCAGTTTGTTCTATCGGCGCCAGCACAGTTTTGTCGATTTGATGCACTATAACTATTTCAATTATTTGCATTAAGTAATTGATAGTTTTTCTTTGAATATATTTAATCAATACCGAGGTAATGTTGACGCGTATTGCGCTGCTGTGATTCTAGATGATGCATGCGATGGATTCCTGGAATAGTAACCGATCAATAATATTGATTTCATTCATTACGCACTTATAGAGAGTGACCCAAAAGTAACGCAAGATTTAAGTTTATCAAAAACCATTTTTATTAATTTTATTGTATTTTTTTACTGATTCATAATGATAATGAGATGCAGTTATGTATGAGACCATACCATTGGGCAAATGTTCTCAATGGCTTTGCACAAATGTACTAACTTGTCGAAATTTGCCAAGACCATTTCGCATAAAAATGGCTAAATTTCGTTGCGTTGAAGCGTTTGCAGCTTTGAAACTCTTCCTTCAATTCAACAATTAAATTTATTTTTACGGGTTTTTTGAAATCACAGGACTATGTCAACAAGCCCGCAACTACCCGTTCATTAAAACAGAAGATTCAACGCTGCATTAACGAAATGGAGCCACATTAATGCAAAATTACATGAAAATTTTCGATCAAGCTACAGTAAAACTTCGTTATAACGTTTTTGTGGGGACCGGGGAAAAAAGAACGTTATATCCGACAAACGTTATAACCAACCATGTAGTATACTACAATACGTTAATACTATGGCTACATTGTAGCATATCTTTTTGAATTTTATCTTATCGAAATTTCAAGAATCGGTTCATTTCTTAGCGGAGCAAAATAAGATCAACCAGGTAAAATTAGATAAGATCATACCTTCTCCGTAAACCTGAAATTATCAATCCATATAAACGATTTCAGGTAAAGAGTGTTCCAACAAGAGGTTTCATTTCGATATTTAAAAAACGAGTAGTTTTTAAGTGAAATCAGTGAATATTTATTTCATTGTAAAAAGGAAGGTATGCCATTAACATTTTAAAACGATATCAGCCAAATAGCTGCCACGGTTACGATTGCAGCACCCTATTCTTTTCATGAAATTTTCCATGACCAATTCGCACATTTGCGGCTGTATGTCCTCGATAACTTCACGAATTCCATCTTTAAGGTCTCGAATCGATTGTGGAGCATTGGCATATACCTTATCTTTTAA